>DWFO01003907.1:0-11829 GCA_018246595.1 Mimoniades nurscia nurscia
CATTAAGTCCGCCTTTTTATCCTTTACTATTTTGTAAGGTGTAAATAAAGAATAAATAAATAAATAAATAAACTTTTATTAATTTCACCTCGCTTACTCACAATTAGGAAAAATGAAGCTGAACCTCTTTACATATATAATAAAAAGTAAATTATAAGCGGCTGGAAAATAAAGTTCAAGTCGAACAAAATTAAAAAATTCACCAAGTTTAAATAACAAAGAATATTATGTTATTGTATTCTAGATCTACGTATTTGGAATCTAGGTTTAGAAAAGAAATCTTTTGTGTGTATATACATATGTATATATACTTAGTCAGCATCGACGTATAGAGTACCTGCGGATAATGTAATACATAGCATTTCCAACATAACTCGCAGCCGTTATACAAGTAATAAAAGCAAAATGTTACTGCATTTCGTCACGTACCGACTCATAATTTAGAAATGTAGCGGTACAGACAGTAAGAAAATTGAACGAGTTTCACACTTAAGTGCAAAGGTGTAAATAATGAAAACAAACTTGTCAGTTTCCGTTAATCGATAAGAGATGGCGCTACTTGTTTAGTTTCATTAAAATGTATCTATTGTGTCCGAAACCAAAAAAAGCCTGCAATTCTTAAATGCAGTTTCGAGATTACCCATTCTGTACACTTAGTATATTGTTTTTCGTACAATTCCGTAAAGTTATAAGTGTTTGTTAAAAAGCAAGTAATATTAATACACATTATCAATAATCGATGCATTATTCCGCTGACGTTACCCGCATGCAACACGTCGGCATTACAGATTATCATATAAACAGCCCCTGGCGGCCATTAAGCTGCTAAAGGCTCACTGTGGGTATATTTTTAATGCAGATTGCACCTTAAATGGCCCGCGTTGGTCATATATTGTGAAATGCGAGATGCATGTTGAGTAACAATGCAGTGGATGCGGTACATTTTAGTTACGAGTCCTTAAAAGCGAAGTAATTGACCACAATATTAAAAGTTCTGTATATAAATTTCCTTACATTGTACGATTTGTAGCGAGGTCCGATCTTTTGATATTTCAACTGTGCCTTCAGCGGCTCGCGCCTAGTTTATAATTTACCCAATAATAAAGTTTCCATAGAAAATTTCGGCTTTAAGTTCAACTTTATTTCTTGAGACTGTGACTTCAGCTTTTTATTATCGATGTCTAATGTCTTATATCGATGTATTATTTGTAGGTAGGTACGTATTGGAAACTTTTTTGGATGAACTGTGTATGAATATTTTTGGTTTTATGTGTAGTCTTATGGGCCATAGTTTTATACAACAAAGAAAACATACAGAAAAAGGTAAAAATTG
The DNA here is from genome assembly GCA_018246595.1 of Mimoniades nurscia nurscia. Lineage (NCBI taxonomy): Eukaryota > Metazoa > Arthropoda > Insecta > Lepidoptera > Hesperiidae > Mimoniades > Mimoniades nurscia. The sequence continues at coordinate 1,334 of DWFO01003907.1, forward strand.
ACACAAATATGGGGACATATACGTAATATCAGACCTGTAATCCTCGAAAAGGTAGGAGTATAGTGCACTCCCACGTTTCACCAGGTACATTTTTACGCCCCACTGTGAAATAGATATATACATCGGGCACATATCTATTCCTCAAGGCGTAACTAGAAAATCTGAGTTAGAAAAACCCAATAGTGCCCGATCCGGGATTTGAACCCAAGATCTCTCGATCGACAGTCGCACTTCAAACCAACACTACCAACGAGGCTGCCCACACAAGAGACCTACGACATGATGATGATGGCGATGTTGAAGTTAATGTAATGTTTATGTGTTTAATTACATTAACTCAACATCATCATATTCTTCATCATAACATAGTGATTTAGATGTAATGTCAAACCTCATCAACCATGTCATCGTTATCATCGTCACCATAATATTATGCCTTCCCTAAGGAGTGCAGAAGGCGTTCTTGCATGCTTTTTATAAAAAACGATAAAAATAAAAGTGTTACACACCTTATAAATACCTAATTATCCGCACTAATTTATGTCTATGTACTCTAAAATTTACATATAAAATTGCAAAATGTGAATTATTCCAGACTAGTTATTTCTAGAAACATCTTTATATATAACCATGTTAATCTTGATTGATGATAGTAATATCTTTGGCAGTTATAGATACAAGTAATGTAAGTCGATGAATCTTACCCGAATATCTCATCCATTATATTTCTGCGATCCCTTCTCACACGCTATCAAGTGGCTGTCGGGGATGTGCGTGCTATTTTAATTGTAATGTCCCTGCATTTCATCAGCTCGCTGCGAACATGGATTGTGTATACAAATATGTATTTTACATATATGTACTTACGCCATACTCGCATCATCTCAAAAATGTGATACTGTACTGACACTTTGTATGTTCATTTGCTCGTGTCGTCAAATACGAGTCGTACTAAATGGTCGTGTTCTTGATCTACTGGATTGGAATGAAATGAAATTTCAATCTAAGAACGGATGGTAATAAATCAACAGATTAGATACTAGGATATATTGTTGAATAAATTAAATTTCTAATAATTTATGTAAATTCTACTTTCACGCGATGTGAAAATATCGTATTTTATGATTACCTTATTAACTAATAGAATTAATAGAGTGAGCTCGAGACTGAATCTGAATCTTTAGGGCTATATACAATGTTTTTACATTCAATGGTAAACCTCTCATTAAATGGTTTACCTCTCTACAATACCTCCTTGACTTCTCTACAAGGAAACGAATTTTCAAACAACCGTTCTTTCTGCATTCTATTCTAAAAAGAAAAGTTAACTCAGTAATATCTTGTATTTATCAGAGGCACAAATAGTATTTGAGCAGTTCTAAATTCAAACCTGTTTTTTTATACAGTCATGCACGTTCCATTTATCTCCTAAGACGTGGAATTCGCATTCACTCAATGGATGAGATGAGGTGAAGATCGAGATCAGTAGCGTGCTATCGTAGCTTCCTACGTCCAACAGTCGAGGACGTTGTGCTGATGATGTATGTACATATGTATATAAATGACGAATCCCAGAAAATATTCTCTCACTTAACAATTAAGTTATGAAAGGAAACCACTGAGTAAATGCTAACTATATTTTAAAACTGATGTTATACATTTACCTGATTGTTTAATAAAATAACGCGTTGAGAGAGATATATATTCAAACATATTAAATACGTTTTACAGGAGGTACATAATTTATGTACAAGGTGTATGTTCAAGATTTTTATCACTTCTCGCGGATACATTTTTACGATTGAAATAACCTACAGCAAGAAATATGTTACGATTAAATTGAAGTGTGTTTTCTTTGTGTTCTTTCTTTGCACGTTTTATATAGTTGCATTCAATACGTATCGTATTTCGTATTTGAATACATATGCACACAATATAAAAATGCGTAATAAAACAACGAGAGCAAGAAATAACCGGGCGTCTCTATATAGAAAACGATCACTTGTAAAAAATTGTTAATACAGCTCGCGCTAGTAAAACTAATACTTAAGAATATAAATTGGTGTTAATGTACAACATGTGGAACGCTGGCTCTCATTGGGAGCACGATAAAAAACGTCTTGTAACTCCCGACACATCGGACAAAAAGACACTAAGGCCGTAAAACAATTCATAACAATAAAAACGTCAACGCCAAAGAGCCACGGTACGAAACCGACCAATCAACTGGAAATTAAATAGAACACCATCTATAAGCGCAATTAGGTATCGGTTCGGTTTTACGAGCAAAACATTGACTGCGATGTCTGGACTTAACAACTCGGGGCTAACATACCTAGAATAGAAACACAAGCAAATATATACCTTAAAGTTGAAGCGATAAGAGACGAAACTACGTCTGTTGGCAGCAAAATAAGCGTGGACTTCCTGTACGATGACATAAAAATAGCTATGCAGCTGCAGAAATAGACGCCAAACAATTTCGAGTCATATTTCAATAAGCGAAACGTACAAACGCATTAGATATAACTGAAGCTATAACGTTGGTATTCGAGCAAGGGGGAGTTGACAAGCTCATATAAAACACTGGATATGAGCACATAAAAATTCTCGAAGCGCTGTCAGTGGCCCCTCTATCGCCATTACATTTGTCAACTGTCAAGTTGTAACGCGGTGGGCACAATTTAAATGATAATTATAACGTGCCAGCGGCGGTTCCGTTCTTTCGATGGCAGGAGATGGCATTTTTACGTGTGACGGTTTTTAAATGTGTGCGGCTGCTGGTGCAAGGTTTTGGGTCGAGTCCGACCGGGCATCTCGTGTTACGTCCGTAATATGGGCAATAAAAGGGCCATTATTTCGACGTTGTGATGAAACAGACGATTAATCTAGTTTTTGAGAGTTTTTAATGTTGTTGGTGTTGGACGATATTTATGGTTGGACGCTTTTCATATTTTCGGAATAATTTTGTCAGCTACGGCGCTTGTTTCATTTGGATTGTGGTCATGAAGTCAAAGGTTGGCATGACATCGTTGGCTGTGGACTAGCGGCAGTTGCAGTTAGCCATAACGTTAAGGAATTTACTCTTATTTATACATACAGTTAAATTATATCTCACCAATATAAGTATCGCTGTAACCTAATATAACGCCTGTAATCCCTGAAGAGGTAGGCAGAGGAATGTAGAACACTCCCACGTTTCACCAGATACGTTTACGGCCTACTATGGAATAGGTAATGAGCCTATTGCCTTACACCGGGCACATATCCAGACTCCGAGCCACTACTAGAAAATCTCAATTAGAAAATTTAGTAGTGCTCGACCCAGGAATCGAACCCAGAACCTTTGCATATTGCAACCAACACGACCAACGAGGCTGTAATGACAACATAAGCAAAAGAAATGCGCTTTAAGAATTTCTTTCAACAATCGTTTATTAATAGGTATTAAAATTTTAACAAACTACTTCCATAAAAAATAAAGATACACATCTTGATCTTTAATATCTATAAAACTTAAATATCTGAGGTTATTATTTGTACAATAAACATTCGATACATAAAATCAGATTATGGTTCTGTCGTAAAAAATACTTCCAAACCGATATCATCATTTAGATAAAGTGGACTTACAATATGAATAACTTACAGACACTTAACTTACGCTTACTTATTCAGTAAGGAAAATATAAATATTAGTTGTGTTGGTGGCAAGTGCGACTGCCGAACGGGAGAACCTGGGTTCGATTTTAAGACTACTTAATTTTTCTAATTTGGATTTTGTAGTAGTGGCTCGGAGTCTACAAATTTGCCCGATGTATGACAATAGGCTCGCCATCTATTACACTGTGGGACGTAAACGTAACGTGATACGTGAGAGTGTTCTACATTCCTCTGCCTACCTCGGGGATTACAGGCGTGATGTTTCGTAATATGGACTCTTTCGAATTGAAGCCGTGCTCTAATGCATGCGTAGTAAATCATAGTTTCTTCTTTCATTATCTCAGCCTATGAGCCTGTGATTGCGGAGATTGTGCTATTGTGACCAAACGGGTTATATACTACATATATACAGTAATAAAAACTTATATACCTGTACCATTATAATGCATGTAATATACTAATAAACTAAAACATAAAACAGCGACATACAAGCGTGCGAGTAACACTGGATCTATTTAGTTTTATTTAGTTTGTTTAACCCCTGGAATACGAAAAGAAATATATATGTATGTGGTAAAGTTTATAACATGATTAATAATTATTCAATTATACGTTAAATAACATATCTACTATGTTTATCAGATTTAATAGTTAAACAAACCCACACAATTTTAACGAGGTGACGATTTTGGAATAGCTCATTATTTTACTTCATAGAAATTTCTTTATGTTTATCTTGTATCTTGACCACGAAGCTTGAAAAGCAGTATAAAATAGATGCACGCGATTTTGTATTCTATTCCTAATGGTAATAGTGTGACAATATCTCGAAGACGGCTCTGGAACTAGTAGTACCCAAGTAGTTACTTGTAAGACATCCTATCGATCGAATAAGTCAGTGTATCTGATGTTATCGGTGTCCATTTTCTCACAGTTAAAAGTTAGAAAACTATTACAAACTCTGTCATGTAATCTGACACCTTACTCCGTAAGGTTGCGGGCACAGCGGGCGCTGAATTTCTGTTATATCCCATTAAAGTCACTCTCAGCGATCCTTAACTCTGAAGATAACTTCACTCCAGTGGGGATAGGTTAAGAGGACAGGTTAACATGCTTAAAATGTGAGTGTAGTGTGGATGTAAATGGAAATGTGTTCGTATGAACCTTAATTAAAGTATAATTTAATTAAAAGCTATAGAGCATCTTTAGGCGCTTCATAGTCCCCGTTGACACAGTTGTATAATGCTGCTTTTCCGTGGAAGGATCAATGTTTATTGTAAGGAACAAACTGCTGATATTAGTAATTGTAATATATTAAGCGAACATGTATTGCGAACCAGGTGGTAACTTCCAAGTGATTAACTGTAAAGACTTACAAATAAGCTTTGCAACTTTAGTAACTTCCAAGTGATTAACTGTAAAGACTTACAAATAGGCTTTGCAGAAATTTATAATTATTATAATTTTTAGCGAATAACCGGGCGTGCTATTGATTGGCAGTAACATACTTACATTATAGATTATAGATCTTCACAATAAGCATTTTAAAAGTTACTTAAGTAAGTACTGTAGTAAAAATATAATAATAAACTGCAACAAAGCACTGCCATAAATAAAAAGATCCCAATGTAAAACTTCCAAATTACTTTACTGTTCTTTTTATTAAACATTGTCGTTTCTGTATTAGAGAGGTCATGCTTTACTGAATCATTAATTGTTATAAAACAATACTATAAAATAAATCCCAACATTTCGCGGTGTACCCCAACCCTGCACGAAGGCCGACAAACGAACCGCTGTCGATGATAATCGACGGTCGGCGCGCCGCGTAAATATCATACGATCGTGTCGATAGGGCTACCACTCGCTTGTTTTATGTCCCGGTTGGCATCGAGATAGTGTCGATTTATCGCCCCGCCGCGCCGGTAGTCGGCCGGGGCTACTTGAGATGTCGGGGCAAAGAGTATGCGGCCTAGGGTCGTCTTGATTTTGATTGTGTTTTGTTGTTTATAGTTTATTCCGCATAACAACATTATACTGTAATTTATATTTGTTTTGTATGATATAGTTTCAATATAAATCCTATAAATTTTACATCAGTGTGTCACATTATGTGTATAACGAGTCCATGTACCTGACGTAGTAAAAAATGTCGCATGACGCAGTAAAATATGTAATTAGTCTTGTAATGATCGTTAGTATGAGGTCCTCTTACACGTCACAAAATAAAAGTGTGAATTTATTAATCCGCTCCATCCCCACACCTCTTGTCCTCAAGTATCATTCGTGCTATCATTTTTTTTTTCTATAGTAATTATCATCATCGGTCCAGTACTGAGGGCGGTCGTACGTCAGACATCCGGACAAAGAGCAACCGGATGTCAGCTAGTTATGACGGCATGATTAATAAATACCTGTCGATTAAATACCGTATCAGGTCGTGCCGATTAAAAATGAATATTATGGCAATAATATTAATACATAGTTTGGGATGACTCTAACTAGGTTATCTAGTTCTAAACTGAGCAGTAACTGTGCCGTGGTAACTAGGTAGTATCCACCATAAATACTAATTGCTATTTCAGACATTAAAAACGTAAAAAACGTAACTTCACGCTCGTAATCCCCGAAGAGGTAGGCAGAAGAATGCAGAACACTCCCACGTTTCACCGGTCACGTTTACGTCCCACTATGGAATAGGTGGTGAGCCTATTGCCAATTCATTATTCAGACATTAATTTTTGTTTTTACAATACTTCATATATTCTACATTAAGGACCTCTAGATACACAAACTGTTCACACCTAAATTTTAGATATATTAAAAATTGAGTTTTTTCCAAAAATTTAAAACATTTTCGTTTTTATCCCTTTTAATACAATGCCCAAGAAATTTTTTCTGTATAACATATTATTAGTGTACCAGACTTACTAAATTTAGTATGTAAAAAATATTAAATATTGATAGGATATTTTGAAAATATTAAATTGATTACATATTTAAAAAAAGGTATTTTTTCCAAATAATAGTTATATGCAAAACTCAGATAACACTGCAATCTTAAACACGAAATCTGATAATATGAAAATAAATCAGAACGCGAACGCTTCTGCAAAACGCATCGAACACGTACATAATATTTGAGAGCACTTTGAAAAATTCACCTGGAAATAGACAGCTGATGAACGGTGTGTTGTACATAAACACAGCTTAACCGGTTATTTATGTACAACACGAAATGTACTCGGCAGTTGTATGAAAACATTGTTACGAACTAAACCGACGCATATACTACAAACGTGGTCGTAAAACATGAATTTTATACGCCAATCGCATATAACGCGAGATGTACGAGCACACGTCGAGATGTGTTGTTACTTTAAAAACGTTCTGTTATCACAATTATTCGTGTGCGCGATGTAAACGGATTGTAAATTGTGTTTACGACCCATTAGCGTTGTGTTTCTCATGTTTTATCATGTGTTTAATTTTGGAATTAATGTCGCGTTTTTCAATGTACCCTTTGGATATAATGCGTAAGCTGAAGGTCAATTATTTTAGGTCTTTGTTTCATAGTTCTGGTCTGCCTCGTTGGTCGTGTTGGTGGCAAGCGCGACTGCCGATCGGGAGGTCCTAGGTTCAAAAAAAAGACGATTCAAATCTCGGAGGATTGGAGTCTGGATAGGTGCTCAGTGTATAGCAATAGACTCCCCCCCCCTATCTATTTGCATATTTGAAACGTGGCAGTTTACTAGATTCCCCTACCCACCTCTTCGGGTATTACAGGCGTGATGTTATCTTTATATTTATTAAATAATAATTATTTATTTATTATAAATGACGTAAAACTTGATTTTTGGAATACACCTATACAAAAATAAAGAATCAGTGATCGTAAATTATAAAAATAATTTTACCATTTCTGTATAAAATCTTTGAGTACTGCATAAATGTCTCGGTGCATTAACCATTTAAAACATCTGATTATAAGAATTTCATTTAGTTCATATAATTTTTTTGCCTTCATTATGTGATTGCGAAATACTGTGATCTACGGTGTAGATGATAAAGATGATGATGTGGAACTGTTCTAAATGCGTTCTACGCCAAAATTTTATACCAAAGTTTCACTTGTTAACACTTTAAAAACAAAGGAAATTCTCTTTATAATAATAACAGCATCATCTTGACGCAAGTCATACACATTGTTCGGATCCCAAACTGGGCAACTCACAATCAGTATGCCTTATTAGAATTCGCTACTAACGATCACAGTAAATAACCGCAATCTGTCTGAATTGCTCTCCTTGAATTACACTCAGCCCTGTCACCCCTACAAGGAACCGAACCGCTTCCTGCAACCTAACGCAATCTTAAAATACCAACTTAAATTGACACGCGTCTTTGCAATATGGCGACTGGCTAACGGTTGAAATATATACATATTAAAAAAAACTCACCTAAAAAGACCGTTCCAAAGCAATGGGTCGACGGTTTCGACCAGACGGTAAGTTTCAAACATCGAAACATAACATCCTCCCATCGTACACCATTAGGGAAATTAAAACATCAGCGATGACGCAACAACGGAACTTTTAATCGGTTTGAAACAACAATCACAAACGGCTCGCGATCCGTCAATCAAAACGTTGTTTCGCCTGATTTTTATTGCGTTTGATTGTTATCGGTGATTATATTATTATTGATTGATGTTGATCTTTTGAACTTTTATCGATTTCGTGCACATCAATTAATTATTAATGTAAATGTTTCTTACTATTTTACAAATTACCAATTATTTTCACAGCACCGAGGTAATGATGATTTACATCTAGAATTATAGATTGGGTGTCGCGTTTTCATCCGTGCATTATGCCGCGACATTCGAATAATAATTGTTTTTAAAGAGACATTTGCAAAAATTGCTTACAATAGGTCGAGATTAAGATAATTTGTTCAAGGTGACTGGCTTGTTGGTTTCGTGTTCTGTGATCTAGACTTTTGATCTGAGATTTGTAAGTTCGATTCTCACCTGGGACAATACTTTTAGCGAAAGTACAAGTATATTTTCTGTGTGTAGGTGATCAAAATTCTAGGTGGTCTAATGTTATCTATACAAGTTTGTATTTAGAAACATACATAATATATTTAGTATGTGTGAGGCGTTTGATGACTATAGTAAAGGACGTGATGGGTTGGAATCAGATGGCCGAATGTAAAGTTGTGTGATGTTACCTATTATTATAAGATTCAATAATCCTTACCCGTCTTTGATACGATTGTGAGGGAAATATATTTATGCAATTAAAGTTTAACATTATAATGTCATTGTATTATTGTGCAAAGGTACGGTACAGAACATAGGTACAATCTTCAATTGATTCAATAAATGGGGAAGTTTAATTTCGTCTAATTCTGTCTGAAAAATTAATTTGACTTTTAAGTACCAATAATATACCAACACGAAAAGTGATTATATCATCAGATATATTTAAATTTATTTACAGAAAAATCTTTTAAATAATAACTGCGAATTAATTATGTTGCTATGAATACAAATAATACTTTCTTAAATGAAAATCTATGCAAATTTTTATTTATGTGCTTTAAAATAAATAAATATGGGAACTTTAAGAAACATAATGAACGTATGCTTCAAAATTTTGAAAACCATTAATGCTTATTAATATTGGTGGGATTATTATTCATTGATATTAAAATATACGTAGTTCTGGTCTGCTTTATCAACGAAACTGGGTTAAAGCTGGGACTTCTTCTGTAAATTAGACGAAAGAAAAGAACGAAAGAAAAAGGGAAGCTTTATTCGCGGCCTTTGCAGAACATACACAAAAATAAAGAGCAATTACAGTGATCGTCTAGGAAAATAAAACAAAACGTGTTTGTTTTTAATACATAGTAACATGTTAATAACAACATTTGTATACCATAAAATTTAATATCTCGACTCTGGAGAACACGGTTACCGAAATAAAATAGATTTTTTTGTATGGCATATTATAAAATCCAGAATTATTACAGAGCACGTGTACGATACCAAATTTACGATGATAAATAAAATGAATTTTCTCTACTTTCATAACATAAGAAAAATAAAACCTCGATCAATTACAAGCGAGTTAGCCATCCGCTGCCTGCTCAAACGAACCAAACGCATCAAGATGAACAACGCACAACATTACCCGCATATGAGGTAGCGTTTTACTAGAATTTCCCATAAATTGTCGACCGTAAAATTCCTTCACACTACTAAGAGGCAATTCTGTTCGAGTTAAAAATACACCGTCACAGAGCTGCTATCAAAACAAATAGACGTACGGGTCGTTACTTTGTAAGTTTTACGCCGGTTAATAAGCTAGGCTCCTAATTGGCACCATAAACTTTGTATGTAACACAAACATCTTGTCCGTCTGTGGCGTGGCAAAGAGTAGATACTTTACAGATGTATCAACAGTTTATTGCCTAAGTAATATTATCATTACAATAAAGATGTACGTACGCGTGTGTGGGTGCGTGTATGCTTTGATAGACGTTCATTTGTTTCTTAAGTAGCGGCCGCGAAAACGCATTGAGCGTTCCTTAAATGAATAAACTTGTGAGTTATCATTACACATCAGGTAGGATTATGGATAAAGCGACCCCAGACCAGTATGTAATAAATTATTTACGTAACAGAGTTATAAAATATTATAAAAATATGTACATATGTACATGTGTGCCACTTCTAACAACGTGAGCATAAAATATATTATTCGTTATCATCATCATCGTCATCTGTCTGTACTAGTCCACGACTATATACATAGTCATAGAAC
>DWFO01003908.1:0-11829 GCA_018246595.1 Mimoniades nurscia nurscia
AAGCAATAGTATATATATATATATATATATATATATATATATAACTAAATGAAACAATATATAAGGATTTAACATTATACCGGTGCGCAGACGAGTATAGTTACCATTTAAATAGTTCTTTTTTAAGAACAAAAGTGGCACAGAAATGTTGTATCACGTTCAAATGCATTCTATACACACTTTAATCGTATCTTATATGAATCTGACTATCGTCATCAATCAATAGCGCCCACTTCATAAATTTTATTAATTCGGAGTTCAATGAGCTCACTCTCACTGCAAAACTCTCGCGTCCCTTTAATCACAAATCACATTACATCCGTAATGTCAATGACACCAAACGGATGCTCTTACGCAACGCGCACCTTGACTGTACTCCGTTATATCGATGAGCACGATGAGGATTTTGTAACGTAATACACAGATAATTCAGTTAAATCACCTATCCATTATCGCATTTGTTAGATGCAACCATAAAGTTCGTGCAACCAAGCCGTCGATGTAAACGGAAGCGCAGTAAAGTATCGAGGAGATAGTCGTGTAGGTCGACCTCGGAGATTTTCTACGAGATGAAATGCAAGCGATAATATAATTGCACAATAAAGCATTGTTCAGCAAACTCAACTAATCACTATCGACCAGTATGAATGAACTATCACCACCACTATGATACTATCGGAATATAATCTTATTTGGTGCCCACTGATTGAAAATATCTAAGGAAGCTTTCACACTGTTTTATAGATGTCATAAAACATATTTATAGCCTTGACTATGCGTCTAGCTTTTAGATCCAACGGTGCAAACGGAAATGAATTTCTTATAATATTTACCTGAATTATTGATATGTTGTTAGTCAGATACAATAAATACGCGACACACATATAAATAATAATGACAGATTTCCATATTGAATTTCAATTCTGTTAGTAAACATTTATAAGGCCATTAATCATCGCTGGCCATTAAACATATGCAAATGTAATTAATTATATGTTATAAACATTGTACTATACTTACATAACATAGTTTTGCTGCTAATACGAAATGTATTAAGGAAATATGCTAGCGCGTAACAGTAGCAAAATAATTCAATTGAGATTCTTATGGAGATGGTTTAGAAGCTTTATTTTATCCCTGTTAGGCTCCCAGGGGCGTTTAATGAAGACGAAGCGGCAAGTATGTTGCATTCCACAAGATCTTTAGTGACCTTAAATATCTTGGTATTCCACAACAAAGGATTCATAAGTTCTGAACGTGTAATGGGTTTATATACACTACTCGTACCCAAAGAAAGCAACATGGCGTAGCTGGATACCTAGAGCAGGAATTTCGTATGAAATGGTTTCATCGTGGTATGCTTCGTCCCATATAACTATATACAACACATGAATGCCGCGATTAGGGTTGCCAACAGCAGTATATGTCTGATGTGGGTATATACTAGTAAATAAATATTGTAATACTAGGGTATATACTAGTAAATAAACACCGAAATTGGAGAATGCTACAATTTATGTACAATATTTATTCGCTTTTATTACCTATAATGTTTATCATAATGAATTTTTTTTCGAAGTGTGCTGTATTTATGTGATTCATTTGAAAACATATTTATTATAATTGAGCGGGAAAAGATTGGCAAAGGTCGCTAAGTCTATTCATCGTCGTTTCAATTGTTCTGAGCTGGCTAACATTTCTATATCCAATTAATAAATTTAATACTAACAAATCTTTATCCAGAAGCAGCGATTGTTTTGGCAAGCTGAACGAGAACACGCTAGATATTTTATATACTTAATAAAAACAGTGTTAGCAATACACATACAAAATGTTCATTGCAAGCAAGATACTAGATATTCAGAGAAAATACCTACGCTTATACGACTTATATAAGCACTGCCTCTTATAGTACATAATCTGTCTCTTAACTAATATTTGCAGAGCTATCGAATATTTTCTCCGAGTAAAATGATATCTGCGCACGATGATAATCCGGCTCACATGAAATGTATGTTTTGTCAACAGTTGCTTCTATTATTGCAGTGAGACTTGTTTGTATACAGTCTATATAAATCTGATAGCAACTTCGACAACATTATCTTTTCGGACTGATAAAGTGAAATTGTAAATATGTACATACACACATATCTTCACGCCAGGTCCCTCACGGGGTAGGCAGAGAGCACAGAGTGCCAAATATCTGAATACTTACAGACCTGCCGCGTTTCTTCTACATTCTTTATTCTCTTCATATATGAACGCCGGTTTCGGAGACTTCTGAATCTTCCATCAACCAGTATCTTAGCGTGTTTGATCACCCTTGCGTCCAACAACATTCTCATTGTATATCTGCTTCGTGATTCTTTCACCAGCCATATAGATATTGCATTATCGAAAGCGAGACTTACAGGATAAATGATACACGCAGGACACTGTAATTTGAAATCGAATCGACGATTTTTGCAACACCAAGCAACTGCCAGGACAGTAACGCAATATCTGGCGGAAGGCATTGGTGTGTAAACATTAAAATTTCACCTCTTTCGATGGAGCCGGATCATGTTACTGGTGTCTTGAAATAACTCCGATCGAAACAATTATTGTGAAATCATTTTATTCGTATAACAATTTTGTCGTTCCGTAAATAACTATCAATGGTGGAACAAGTTCTGATGGATATGAACATTTAATTCACACAAATACTCTCAAACACGTTTAAATTGATTGAACTCATCGAATATACGAAAGTAGGCCGTGTGTGTAACTTGGTAATCGTATGTGTTAAATTTCACCGACATTTGCAGAGCTAGGTTATCAACATTTCCATTACAACATACACTATTATATGTACATAAAACAGGAACAGCCTAAGGCTAATAAGCTCGTTTATGATACTGAGTTTGGCAATTATTCAGTAAATGCTATCAAACAAATCAATAAACCAGTAGCAAAGAGACTCTATACATTAATTTGTAAAATACGCTATTAATCATAATCCATCAGCAGCCTGTTATTAAGAAATGACAGATTACATGGCAAAAATGTGGCATGCACTATTCACTTGTACAAATTGTACATGGTCACTACCGCGCTGCGATCCGCGGGAGCTCGTAAAAAAAGGGCTAGGATATGTTCGAAACAAGTTGGACTATTTCGAAATCCGTTACATAATTTGATGATGTATACATACGAAATGTGTTATAGTAAAACAGTATTATTATTGTGTTAAGGCTTGACAACATGAATAGTTTTGTCTGGTGTGGGCAGGTGGCGCCTACGACAACAGGTATGCGCCCGCGCACGACGTGCTTTATTCCCACTAGTCAGAAAGTGAATACGTGTACTACAATTTGACGGGAATTAATCTATGGGATTTTAGTTTTACCATAAGAATAAATCTAAAAAATTCTTTTAGAGTAAATTAAACGTTTAGAGTTAATTAAAACATAAAAAATAATTCCTAACATTGGGATAAATTTGACGTGAAAATTAATGTCACTGTTCTAAAAGCGTGGGGTGCTCAATATCAATCGTTATAATTTTTCACTAGTTTCATTCCGAAATGCAGAGTTAGTTTAAAAATGTCATAGAAAGCATTACCTCTTAGAGGTAAGCCTTACAGCCGGCAGAAATCCAGCCTCCGAGCCACTACTAGATTTATTTAAAAGTCCCAGGATTTGAAACCAGGACTTCTTGATCGACAGATCCGCTTGTAGCTTCCCGATCAACGAGGCAGTCAATAACTTTATTAATGTTGAGTAACACCCGAAAAGCACTATTAGCCTTGCACTACGCTAATTATATCGAAGCTTTTCGACAAACACTGTGGCAATTCGTAGTTACAACATTACATATTATTATTATTATTATTATTATTACCATAATGTTATAGAAATAATCGATCGTCGCTTCACAAGCTACATTTACTGGTCACGTTCGGAATAAACCCGTCGACACACTTGAATGGCTCATTAGCATAATACCATCCAGCGAGCTCTTGTATTCGACAAATTATATTATTATATATCCATTAGACGAGTATTTGACTTTGCACGAACATCATAATTTCATTGTAAATAATTCTCCGGTTAAATAATTTACTTAGTGCATTTACGTATACAGAGTTACGCCTACACTGAATTTCTTTTAGCACTGTCATTTATACAGCCCACGTTTCAGGCTTCGTTGCTTAGCAACATTTTAAATGGCTTTTGATATTTCTATATTTGGTTATCATAAATATAAAGAGATATAAATGGGCTGGAATTAAAGTATTCACTTAAAAGGCTATGTCCATAGAGAGGTATTTATTATGAAAATGTAGGTACTTACATTATGCAAATATAAGGTTGCGATAATCGTTCGGTACACGGACGGGTTAACAAAGGTACGTCCTGCTCTGTATTTGTGCAACATAGTAAAGTAGGCCTTCTGATATGAACAGATATCCATGCGTAGTATTGAGAAACATATCAAGGTTCTCACGAAACATTCTTTCTGTTAACCCTGCAATCAATCAACCTTAAGTCAATCACAGATGTGTTGAGTCGTAGAAGCGTTGCTGCCGTGCTAACAGTGTTGCAACGAATCATATCTTGCCTTTTCCCTTTCTACATTCCTCAAATTCGAGCACAATGCAATGGTTGCTGTTCTTAACAAAAACTAATTTAGAAAAAAAGTTTCATAGTTCATATTTTAAATATATTATAATACTGAATGTTCTTAAAATTTCTCAATTTCAATTTAAACGTTCATTCTATAAATATTACGGTGATTATTTTAGCAAATATTCATACAAAAGGATCGATCACGCCGCTGTTTGTGTTCATTAAAAAGGTAAATGAATTCTTACATTGGTATTGAGTTACCTTTCATCAATACACACGAAACAATTCTGTGATCGGTTTTGGTAAAAGTACTCTTAAATATCATGGTCATGTTTATGACCTTTTATTAGGTGTTAGTAAAAGGATGGATAGTACGCTTTTGTTAATCGTGCAATCGTGCAAGCTGACGTCACGAGCAACACTTTGAGTTATTGCTCAAATTACTTTGATAAAGGCAGTATTTTCATTATAGACTACAATAATTTTAAGCTAAGATTATTTTTTTTTGTTATATATTCCAAACATTCCATTCTCAGCAGAACTTAATTCGCATATGAATCACAGGCGACATGTATTGTGTTAGCAACAATGTTGAGTTCTCAGTAGGAATGTTACGTACGTTACTTTTGTTTTGTACCATCTAGTCACTGAGCCATAATATAAGAATGCGGGCAAGGCTGCCTAGAGATAGTAGAAGGTGTAGTTATGGTGCTCGAGTGACTTCTTCACATCGTGGAAAGTTCTGGCATCTTAATTTATTTGTCGTTTCATTTCATTGTGTTTGAGAGAAAGTTTGATAAGCGCAGATTAAAGGGACTCGTGTTAACAACAAAGAGACGAAATTTAGATGGTGGCTTATGAAAATATGTTTATGAGAGTTAAATTTGACACAATTTGGAAATAATAAACTGTTATTTTTTTTTAAATAAATCATATTTAATGCCTGTTTCGTTGGTCGTGTTGGTTGTAAGCGCAACTGCCAATCCAGAGGATCCGGGTTCAAATCCCGGGTCGGGTACTATCGGATTTTTTTACTTAGATTTTTTAGTAGAGGCTCGGAGTCTGAATATATGTGGCAATAGTCTCACCACCTATTCCATAGTGGGCGTTAAACAGAACTGGTGGTGGAACAGGAGTGTACTACACTCCTCTGTCTATCTCTTAGGGTATCACACGCGTGATGATACGTTTTATATTTCAGAACATATAATATGGTTTTATGTTTCACCCTCTTTGATACTGGAATATCGTTCCTATTTGCAACATACCATAGATATTAA
Organism: Mimoniades nurscia nurscia; assembly: GCA_018246595.1. Taxonomy (NCBI): domain Eukaryota; kingdom Metazoa; phylum Arthropoda; class Insecta; order Lepidoptera; family Hesperiidae; genus Mimoniades; species Mimoniades nurscia. The sequence goes on from DWFO01003908.1 coordinate 5,891, forward strand.
ATGCTGTTAAGATTTTACATAAAGCTGAATTTACTATTTACGTAACATGTATGTATGTGTATTAAAAATAAGGTTGGTATATAGATAGATATAACATATTATATATATTACTCACACCTCATAAGGTGTGAGTAATACTGAAGCACATTTGTGAGTTGCCCCACATTGTTCCTAGTAGCACAATTTTTGCCACGGGGTCTATCCAAGACGTCGCCTAACGACCCAAATTCCACTAACTAACGACCCAAGTTCAAACTATTTGTTCCAAACGTCAATTAAAATTCGCGATATAATACCTAGACAGATGCCAGACATTATTTTGAAGAATCGTTCATTAAGCTTATGAATAGAATAGAATGTGAATTATGAATAATGACTCAGACATTCTGCATTATATTTCAGTTTGGTCCCGTTTATCAACACTCAGCCTTGCATTGTCATTTAAAAAGATTCTATCTGGTACTTCATACATCATGATTAGAACGAGTGTGAGCGGAATGCTATGTTTTTGCTAGACAACAGATTATTATCTGGCAAAAAAGTTTGAAGCTTTAAACCTGTATGTTCTGTTTCAAACATTGCTGGAGTAAGTGGATACCTACTGGAATTTTGATTGCTTTTGAGTTACAGTTCACAGTGTAGGTGATGATGATATTGCACTCTGGATTCAGGTTTGATTCTTGATTGAAGTAAATACTTTTGTGAGACAGCTTTTTTCGGATTATCTCAATTACAAATCTATATTGATTACGTACTTAATCACATTTTTTCGTATAGAAAAATATTGCTCAGAAATATTTGTGATATCGTAACATAAATGTTTCACATCACGCCTGTACATCGAAGAGGTAAGCAGAGGTGTGGAAACTGATGTGCACATTCCCATGTTTCACCAGTTATGTTTACACCCCACTGTGGAATAGTTGGTGCCCCTATTTTTCTAAAAAATTCTTCTAGAAAATCCTATAGTATCCGACCCGGAATTTGAACCCAAGATCTCTCTATCGGCAGTCTCACTTGAAATCAGTCGATCAAACAGTGATGATATTTGTGGATTCGATTAATGAAAATCAAACATAAACTAGTACATATTCGTATATGCCAGTAGATTTCAATATTTGAACAGCAATTTACGTTTTATGTATGAATTTAAATTGCGTAAATTTCTCAATGATTCTTCCTCGTCGTCGTTATTCGTGCATGTTCGTTAAATATTCAGACCTTGTGCATAGCAATGTACAAGACTCTATACTCACACAGCTGGCAACAGGAACAGTATAATATTTTATATATTATACATTATTGAATTGATCTTTTTATAAATCTGACCAGAGTGCAATGTTATATTGACTTCGAGACCTTTCAGGGCACATTGTTGCCAGGATTTTCCGTGACGTTAAATTGTTTTTGGTTAACGTGACACATTCTTTCGTGTGAATGTTACGTAAAAAATATTCATACGCATACTTAAGTTCGTGTGGACTTAATATATAAACTTGGCAATTTACAAAATATTGCAAATGAAATGAAATACTTGCATGAGACTACTTCATTCTTCAATTAAAGTCTAAACCATCTGTGGTGTCGAAGGGATATTGGTACACGTAGAGTGTAAATAGTACCTAAGCTGAAACAGGGCGGACACGAGTATCATAGGTTTGGAGGAGAGGTATGGTAACCTTAGGTTATTGTTCATTGAAATAAAAGTAGCAAGAAATTTAGACCCAAAAATTTACGGTGATTTGACGTATCCAGGATACGCATGCTTGTGCTAGAATTACAATGCTCTCCATGTAAAACGTAGTCTGCTAGGGCGCACTAAGTTAGCGTATCTACTACTAACCAGATCTTTACATCTGCACGTGTCTGGATTTCATGAAGAGGCGGCGTCGTGAGTAAAGTTTCATTATTTAGAAGTTAATATTAATTATAATCATTACAAAATGAATATCAATTAACATCATTAATAGCCTTCCTCAGTTCGCTGCTTTTACTACGTTGAGCATATTGCACGTGACCGGGTTGGCATCCAGACTATGCTTGCAGCTTTCGATGAAATATTTCGAACGCTGCGTGTTACGTGACATTGATGACTAAGTCAGGCATCGCTGTTATTATGTTATTTCATGAAAGAAATCCATGAAAGAATGTACTGGTAAGCGTATGTGACTGGTATTTGCGTAGCGGATCTTCGAAACGGATCCGCGTCGATGGGTGACGTTCAATGACATAAGAGACGATCGCATCGCGACACACTTTTTGCGGTTTTTGCGAGCATACACTCAGCCAGTGATGGTCGGAAAGCTATTATTACTTGTTATTATTTATTTATTACAATGATTCGAAATAAAAATAGTTGTCAATTAATATTGTATTTATTACGCAGCGTAGGCGGTGTGAGAAGCCGTGCTCTGCTATCCCGAACCCGCAAGCCCAGAGGTCTGATCTCTGCCTTATAACATGATTTTTATAAACTACATATATTATTATAATAACAAGAAAGATGAACTCTAATGCCCAGTGTTGACTAATGTATAGGCCAGGCCACGTTACTCAACGATGCGTACCGGGGTGGTAAATGACAAAAAGGACAGAAATCGAAGCATTCTATGGAAATTTTGCATACTCACCGACAGTATCGACAGACCGATAGTAATAAATAATGTGTTCTGCAAATTAATAATTATAATAATAATTACTATTGTACCCTTAGGCCAGGTCCCTTGCGGGATTGACGGAGAGCACCGATTATTAGAATACCCAGTTTTATAATTTCAAGCCTTGTTGCTATCATAATGTAATATCCAGATATGTAAGCTGCTGTAATGCATATTAAGAAAATATAATTTGTTATTTCAATTTAGAATTTTCCTGGATCCTCCATCCCTAGCGTATACCGCAATTACACACGTCATTGCTACCTTCGCAGTAAAACGAGGACTCTCGTATTTGCTCCTTCATTTGTTCAAACATATTTTTGTAAAGTTTACTCGGTCCCGCATTACTAAGCTCATTGTATGCACTTAATAAATAAGTAGAGAAACAGATTGTGCATTATGTTTAATTGCAATATAATTTGTGCAATAATTCACCGAAAAATTTTAAGTTATTCTTACCTATTGTCTTAATATACACACCTATCCACTTACGTCAGCTTTTGAATTTTTTTGTAATAAACATTGTTAGATTAAAATAATGCACATACGAAATATTTTCTAAGCTGACAGCTAGCTTATTGCAATAATAATTTTAACATTGTGTGGCTTTCGCAGCATAAATATTATACAACATTGTTGATTGCAAAATTGTATGTAATCCGTTGAAACACCAGCAAAACTGCTCATTAATTTATTAGCGAATCTAATAGCAGTTAAGAGACGATTCCCATTGTACTGTTGCTTAATTGATTATCGAAATATGATAAGCATCTAAAGATGATCGATAAACTATTAGAAGACACTACGAAAGTAGGATAGATCGTGCGTTTATTAATTAATGGTGTTACGTTAAGTATTGCGACGTACATTTGTCTCAATATTGCGAATCGTTGAGATTTATGGCCAGTAATCGGGCCGCGGCGGCGACTATGTTTGTTTTGTTACGCAACTGACGGACAATATTATATTGACGTTGCGTAATAATCTGTTAAATGTTCTAAATTAGCCAACCGCCCAATACTAGTTTGATTTCATCCGACTAACGCAACACCCGATTGTCAAATGGTGTTCATGTTTGGACGTTAATTGTCAACGCTACGTCAACATCTGCGTGTTGTTTCTTTCGGGTTATACTGAGGTGTAAGATAGCTTGAAAATGAAGCAAAAAAAGCACTTCCTATTATACGACCCACTTTACTGCCATACTGAGAAATATACACAGAAATAACACGTCATTACCTGTCCGAGGGGACGGGCGAATGAGTTGTAAATTTCCTAACGAAAGATTTTTCAAACGACGCTCTGCAAATGTTTCTGTCGGGGTAAAAAAGTCCAACCGTAAATACCTTGTCTCGTAAGTAAGCCTTCGAGAAATATTCGAATATAAAAACTGTTTCTCAAAGAGTTTACTGCTGTGGAACATGAACTGACTTAATCGTAAATAATACAAATACTTTTATTCTTCTCCTACATGTTTTCATGTGCGTGTAGATTTCTGTTCGAGATTTATGTTTACTGTTGTTGACTGGGCGACGCGTAGCCGTAAATTTTCCGCAATAAAGGCTATGAACGATCCGCTGCACTTGTCTAATGTTAAGTGCAAGGCAATTTATTATCCAATCTATAACTAAACGGTAACCAACGGTGATTTAACGTTGGGTCAAATCGGCATAGCGCGAAACGCCCCATCATTATGGTTTCATATTTCCTTTGCATCTATGGTAGTTGTCATTTACTCTATTCAATAATATCAGCAGATGTGATGTCTCGTGGACCTTGGATAGAACATAATGGAATAGGTACTAGCTTGTATTCAGTATCAGTGTGCGAGAGATTTGTATAATTTGAGGCTTCGTTGTGATTCAGGCATAGCACTTAATCATGCGAATGTAGATTAGTGAAAACCGAGGAGAGTCAGTGTTTATAAATGCGCAGTGCTGTGATTAGCGATAAAATGACGATTGTTTATTTCATGTGAAAGCGTTTAATAGCATAATTCTCTTAATGCAGCCTGTCAGAATATCGGAATATGAATATTAATCACTTAAAAATAAATATATTCAAGAGAGATAAATATTAAAAATTGAAGGAGATATGTGTAGTTTGTGATTAAACGAATTAATTTAACAAATCCTTCAAGGTTCGTCGTTTATTGCTGTTTATTTGTTCTTTGTGAAATATTTTTGACAATCCGTTTTTAATCATTTCTTTTGGTAATTTTTGATACGTGTCAATAGATAAGGTAATATCCAGTACACGATATCAGTTGACAAGAGAATGCTTCCTCAATGTAAATGGTACGTGTTTCTTACTTCCTATTGAGGCTTCGTATATTTTTGACGTCCGTTTTCAGTAAGAAAAAAATATTGGATTTTTTATTGACCACACAACATTTTACCAATAGTACCACGTTTCCTGATCTTTGCGAATTGATTTAGTGAACAATTATTGCACTAATTATAGTAATTCTTATGTAATACAAGGAGCACTAATTGTAAAGAACAAATACTTTTTTCATTTGGTTCGTCAAACAATAGAATGTGTAAGAGAGGGTAATATTAATCTTAAAGCATAGGCATAGACCGAGCAACAATACGCGACAAAGAACAAACGCGTTGCAAATGTATTGAATTACGCATACAAATTTGGAGCATATACGTGAGAGTCGAGAAATAAGTTATGCTTAAAGTGGACGACCGGCGGGCGCCGGCGCCTACAAAATTGACATTTACACGGGACCTTGCACGCAACAATTTGCGAACAATACATGCGCTTGTCACACATTCCCGGAACCCGTCGCGTTCGAACCCGGTGTGACCTCACGCCTCGGCCTCCACGCTTTAAACAATCTCCATCATAAGATTAAAGTGCTGAAATCGATATCGCACGAAATCTTTATTCATATAGCGTCACGCGTCTCATTAATAAGACCGGAAAGGTGTTACAACGTCATCCATTTATTGTCGGTATGCGATAACTAGTGGCTACTGTTCATCAGTTAATATTTTCACTTTTTTGGTTGCGTCTCTTCGCTCGCACGCTATTCATAGTTACTCATAACGTTCGTGGGGATATTTCACCTGCGCGCCTCGGTCTTGCCGCGCCGTGATTAATGAGCAGCGCTGAGACTCAAACAAATTATCATTAATAGTCGCCCACGATTGGCATGTAGCAATGTACTGGTTGGTGGTGTGTTTGAAAAGAAATTGCTCGGTGCGGTTCCCACAAGTGCGTCACCATTAGATAACGAAGCAGCGATAGCCGGATCTGCGGGCTCATTAA
>DWFO01003909.1:0-11827 GCA_018246595.1 Mimoniades nurscia nurscia
TCACCACCTATTCCATCGTGGGACTTAAAAGTAACTGGTGAAACGTGGGAATGCTCTACATTCCTCTGCCTACCTCTACGGGGATTACAGGCGTGAAGTTACTTTATTTTTTGAAGTTTGACGTACATACATTTATTAGAACAGAAAAGAAACTCTACAATAGAACCAGGTTGAGGTATATTGAAGTTTTTTTTTCATATAAAGAAATTAATCGTAAGTAAGCAGCAGAAACCAGTAACTTTAATAAATGGCTTGAATATTTACTAATAAAATGAAAAATGTTTATCTATACAGATAAATAAAATTGGAGTATCTGTAATATTAAAATAACCGCATTTTACGAAATGCATAGGGTATGTATACAAGGTACATACAACAAAAAAAATTTTTTTTTACAATTTTTGTCTCTCTGTCTGTCTGTGTGTTCCGGCTAATCTCTGGAACTGCTGGAACGATTTTGATGGAACTTTCACAGGCAGATAGCTGATGTAATATGGAGTAACTTAGGCTACTTTCATTTTACAATTTTAGAATTCCACGCGGACGAAGTCATGGGCACAGCTAGTCAATTATTAAATTGAAAAGACATAAATTTTCATTGTCGATTTCAATTGTAAAAGTTGAAAACAGTATCTTGTTGGATCAAAAAACATAATGATTAAATTAGATTCCCATCTTAAAATTGATCATTAATGATTCTTATCTTAAATTTGAGTCTCATTTTGGTAAACACAATACGTGTCATACACAATCGTTATAAAACATAGATTTGCTATTTTTCATGATAAATTATACAAATAGCACATAAAAATCAAAATAATGTCTAAAGCTAAACTGGCGGTAATAAAAGATGTGTAACGATTGAATTGTTTGCCGTAAGAGACCTACAATGGAAATAACAACGGCGGCGACAGTCAGTCCTGCGTCATTTGTCATCTGCATGTAAGCATAGGAATGACGATTGCCACCAGTGCGGTGCCAACCACCAGTAGTTAAAGAAAAGTCGACGACTATCTTAACAACCAAGCACAATGCTTCAATGAATTAATAATCAGATCATTGACAATAACTTAGACACCCGATAAAATCTAAAAATATTTTTTTTTTCAAAGAAAACCGTTCACCTTACTTCGATAAATTTAAAATTTCGGTAGTGGCTTAAACATAATAAATTGTACTTCGATTAAAAATATCTATTCAAATCGCCTGTGTTTTAGGCATCATTCAAGCATTTAAAACACACCGCATTCTTCGTAGACACCTCCGCGTCTTCTCAGTGCCATAAGAGCTTCGAAATGTTAAATAAACATATTAAGGGACTATGTCTATGGGATATTTTTAACTCTTCCCTTAGCAAGGAAAACGTTATAATCACTAAAAACTATTCGTAGTTGTTCATGTAGACTATTTATTATCCAAGACAATGTGTTTGTTGAAGTATTTCAAGAGATTAGTCAGATAAACGTGTAAAAGTTACGACGATCACTTCACCATTAGGTCACCGTATGTCTGAATATTTATTCTGAGTCGTTTAGTATAAACGGTTTCAGTACAAACTGACTAGGGATTGATGGCGATGATGCTCATAACATCAAAGAATATTACAACCAATAATGTAAATTTCATTAGCTTATTTTAGAAAATAAGTTGCTAAAACACGCACTGTCTATCACAAGTAGGTACAAGGTGAATGACTTGTTGGTAGGAAGACAGTTGACAACATCGTCACCTTAATATCGTACGTCAAGAGCTTGTAAAAACATATCGGTTACATGTCACCGCAGTGCGACATCGTAATGCAGTTCATTAAAACTTTGCGAGCTTATTGCAATTGATGCTTGGCCTCTGTTACTTTATGCGATTATGAATGTTTTATATTTGTTTACAAAAAAAGAATAGTAAACATTTTTCTGTAACTATGAATGCTGTTGGCTTCGAATGCCACTCAATTTATTTAAAGCATTTGTCAAGTTTACAAATATACATAGTATAATAAAAAATAAGGGTAGAAAAGAACATTGAAGTATTTTAACTTAAACTGCGTGTATGTATGTAGGTACTCAATTCTCAACTTTGAATATAATTAGAACATCGCAGAACTTTGCTACGATACCAATGTGATCGAACAGGTGATTCTCGGATTATTAATGAGCCCCAATTCACTCACGTTGGCTTGTTTGTTTGATTATCAACTTGTGTTTTGTACAATATGGAAACGAAATGATTTAGGAAACCTACTCTCAAACAAAGTTTGCCTTGAGAGTCCATATTAAAACGAACGTCACAAAGTTATAAAATACCCTTTAATAAATTCCTATCGGGGTTGTCACCCAATGAAATAATCACATTCTTCCTTTATTTCAGCTGGAAACTGTTACTGCTAATAGAGTGGTAGATAGTTTTATGCAAATATGTACAGTAAAGTTTCCTAGTAATGAGTCCCGGCGACTTGCATACTTTATCGATCAACACGAAACAAAGTATTCCGAGCTGAAATAATTCGCATTCGAAGCGTATTTTATGCCCCAGTTCGTTGACGGCCTCCGAGACGTCACCGCTTAATATCTATACACCACGCGATTAACGAGTTATTTCCACCCCGCGACGATGTCACCACCCTATCCCGCCCTCACAATCCATCTTCCCGCTGTATCTTCGCCTTGGGATTTATGCACATTTGACTTTGCAGATGATGTCGCCACGAGATGAGGACGATGATGACAGCCACCTGTGCATAAAGTGCAACGCCACCATAGTCGGTCTTGAAAACTACATTAAGCATAGGAAACAGAGATGCGGTAAGGCTAAAAATGACATAAAACCTGAAATACCAATGGACTCTTTAGAACCATCATACAATCTGGGTGCTGATGTTTTCTTCCAATCCTTGGAACTGCAAAGCAGTGTTAAAAAATCTTCCATGTCGCGGCTTACGCCACCTGCACCGTTATCTAAAATCAATGTCGACAGGAAAAATACTCTGGCGGTTCCATCTACTTCAAGAGAAATTCCGAGAATGAGCCCACTAGAAAGCAATTTAAGAGGTGAAGGTTGGATCGGTGGACATAGCTTGCGAATCGGATGCAATGAAGACAATCAGACAAAACTAATAAATGCTGTAGCCAGTATCAGTGGGGCTGTAAAGAAGGATATTCAGGCAACAACATATGGTATAGAAGCATATAATGATTATAAAGGTGATGATGATTCTGAGGAGTCTGAGGATTCAGAGGAAGATGACGAAGAAGAGACCGGCCATACTAGTAAATGGAAGCCGCCTCCAAACTATACTGGTGGAAAATGGAGACCAGCTTCACCTGAACATGAAGATTGGGATATAAGAGAAGAACAAGAGCACACTGGCGGGAAATGGAAGCCCTTAATTGTAACTGAAGGAAATGAACGCGACGAAGATTACGACGCTCCGTCTCCTGGCCACACTAAAGGTAAATGGGTGCCAGGAGCTCACGAGAAAACTCAAATAATGCAAACCACTATTCAAACTAAAGGTGCAGTACAATATTGGTGTGGACCTTGCAACAGACGGCTTGGCTCGAGAGCTATTTATGATAAACACTTGATGTCTAATTTACATAAACGAAAAGTCCTACCAGAGCAAGAGCTCGAATTTTCTGGGCACCTAGAACCAATGGAAAATGTAATAGATAAAAGAATTTCTAGACCATCATCATTTATTAACGACAGTATATATTCACATCCACTAAGAAAAAGACAAAAAATATCAGAAAGTATATCGCATGCGAAAATCGAAAAGAAGAAAAGGAAACGTAAACCCATCTACGTTCAGTGTACTGGGTGCAAATCGAGAGTAAGAATACATCTGATGGGAAAACACCTTATATCACATTACCACTTTCGAAAAGCTGCAAACACCCAAACTGTCATTTATCAACAGCTAATATTAGATAATATTGATGCAATCGTTCACCAATCTCCATTTCAGTGCAGCCCTTGCAAATTTTATACTAACTGGATGTCAAATTTCACGCAGCACTGGCTGTCTGAAGAACATGAAAATAAAATGAAATCGATGGATGGTACATACTGGTGCTCTTTTTGCAAATACGAAAGCGAGACGTCAGAAGAAATGTTAGGCCACTTATCCAGTTTAGAACATAGTGAAGTTGTAGCTGTTATTAACAGATCTATGCCTATAATTATTAGAAAGAAAACTATTCTTAGATGCGAAACTTGTTCGATAAAATTTCGTTATAATATAGAGATAAAGCAACATTGTAAGAAGACTGGCCATGAATTGGCGCATTCAGCTTCTGATAATTACCAAGAATTGCATAGATGTCAGCATTGCAATGACAAGTTTAAGACTTCTCTAACTTTGGCAGCGCATCTTAAATCTAGGCATAAGCAGAAAGCATTCTTCTGTTTGGTGTGTTCTTTAACATTTACATCTTCAGAAGAAGCCAAGAGACATCGGCAGACTTCAGAACACAGGATTAAAAGGAAAGAGAATTTGAAGAAACGCGGTTTGCCTGTTAAAGATTGGAGAAAAAAATGTCCTTATTGCACCGATCACCTTATTCTCAATAATTTGTTAGAACTCAAAGATCACATTAGAAGAGTACATCCTAATTTCAAAAAAAGGTAAGTGAGTTGTTGTTATTGTTAGTTTTACTTTTATTTACATTATTAATTATACATTAATGTATTGTCAGGTGTCCGAAGTGTGGAAAGTCATTCATCTTTTCTCAAGAAGTAAGCCGTCACATAAAAGAAAATGCTTGTCAGTTCCCAAATATCAGCAATCCCAGCTCCTCAATGTGGAGCTGCAGCCAGTGTCTCTTCACTACAGATTCTCAAGCAGAGTGTTTTTTCCATGAAGTTTTACACAATGATCCTATTTCGGAAACTCGTGAATCTGATAAGGGTGATAAAGTGATAAAGAAATACCCTTGCCCTGTTTGCCAGAAGACATTTAAGAAACCATCTCTTCGCGCACATATAAGGCAGCATACGTTCGAAAGACCCTTTATTTGTTCTGTGTGTGGAGCAAATTTCACAAGACAGTGTAGTTTGACAAATCACAAAAGAAATGAACATAGCAATGAATTTGTCAATTTGTCAATGTCATCCAAAGCTACTGAAAATAAGGTAACAATGGAAGAAGATACATGCCTGAAATGTAAGAAGAAGCTGTCCAGCAAGTGAGTATAAATTCATTATTGCATACCGAGAATGAATTGTCATGTATGTGAATATCAATTTCATTTTTACACATGTAGCATTATGCATACAGAATACGGATACCTTGTGCGCCGTTCGGTAGTCATAACATGTGACACGAGTTTCAGACGTTTTAAACTTTTCGATATATGACTACTCGGACGCACATTGTCAAGTCATAAATCACTTGTTGTTGGGCTCTGGCGGCTGGTTAACAAAAATAAACGGCGCGTCACCGCGAGTCGCGCGTCAACATCAATTTGCGGCAATAACGGCGCGCGCGGCGGATGCGACCGTGTCACCCGTCACACAATTCCTTCACAAATATCGGGAAACATTCATAATTTGACACGAGCGCTTTGATAGTGCGCCGGCGCGACACATTCCGCCACCCAGCGTTCCCAACGATGACGTTTTTATTTCCAAGTATCATAAATCCCCCCCCGGATGCCCAGTATTTTGAGCGACGCACGATCAAATCATTACTGCAGAAATACGGCGACACTTGCATTTTATCGGACGCACGTGCTCCTCTTATAACTTATGGGGATTTGCAGGTTGATGTGATGTGATTGCGTTGAACCGCCAGCAGTTTGTTATAATATGATACTATTCCTCCTTTCACGTCTTTCGAAATAACTTGGCATCATTTAAAATGACGTAACATTTATCTTGTCTGTTCTTTGATTACAAGTCATTAAGAAATAGAGCATCATTTTTGATGCGACATTTTATTTCGCCCTAATTTCTATTTTTAAACGAAAACCCAGGCAGTAAATCAAGCAGTTGACGAAAGAACCAGAATTTATCAAAAATAACATCGAGATGATTGCAACACTGAATTTTCTTATGATATGTCCTCACATATCTGAATTTTCTTATAGGTCTTCACATATCTTGAATGAAGTCGCCGTCATTAAGAAATCACTCGTTTATTTTTAATAGTACCATTTTCTTTATCGACCAAATAGTTCAGAATCCATAAAACGTCCATTAATGAACCTCACTCTTACAATTGTTATTTAATCTGAGTTGCATTTAAGTCCACAGAAGCCCAGATGTAATTCACACCGCAGCATGAATCAGCGGGCACCTCAATAGCCCAAGTTCGCACATATCGCGGCTATTCCGTCCCTGATGAGCCAAGTTAAACAATATCTTATACGTTATTGCCACTGCATTAATGCACTCGCCGCACTAACGCCCTCCGTCGGAGACTGTCAAGTACCGAGTGTTGAAACATTCTGGCTCTCATTTAAATATTCTCATTTTCCCCTCGTATTTGAAATAAGTACCTGTCTTATTCAAGTTCTAACAGTGTCTGGTTTTGAATGTGATCGGTTTCTGGGTTCTAAATTACAGATAAGTCCTTTTGTATAGGTATCTATAACTATACGCTAGGGAATAGATATTAATTGCACTATACATATTTACTTACATAGCACAAATTCTATAGTTAGGTGCATTACATTATATTACACATATGTACATATATAAGATATATCATCAACACCGTCACACGAGCGTCTTTTGTTGTAATGCAGAATACAGATTACCTATGTAGTGCTGATAGAGCCTAGAAAACTGGTAAATATAACTCCTAATCAAAGAAGATATAGAAATGTAACACAAACTTGTTTGTAATACAGACGTAATATTCACATATTCCAATATAAATGATCACTTAATACTTCATGGCGAGAGAATTACCTACATAGTTGTGGGTGGCTTGTCAATGCAGCAGATAAGTACCCTGACTGTTGAGCAGGAAGGTACGGGTTCGTTCGTAATTTGTAAAAGTTATAGGAGAATCCGGCGTCATAAATACGCTCCGGTCATTATTTATTTATTTTATTTATTGACACAACAACAGCATTACACACAATCTTATAGTACATGATTGTATTTGTCATATAAAAATATATCATACATATGTATATCGTATAAAACGTATAACAGGATTTTTTAGCTACATGGACAATATGATTCACAAACTCCGAATAAAAAATGTAAAGATCACTATTATGATTTTTAATATTTAAAAAATGGCGCCAACACCGATACAGGCCTGTCAACCACTCGTGACATACGCTCCCTTGTTATACACAATTAATTTTTGTCAGTTTCAATTTTTTTAATACATTAATTGTCTCGGCTAGCGACCAGTCATCCAGCTACGCATTAATTTTATCGCAATCTACTTATAAATGGCTTGTCACATTTTTTTAAGATATTAATACGTAACGAAATTCCAAATCTATTATTAAATACAAATATTTAATACAAAGATTTCAACAATGCAGGATGACATAATCATTAGAAACTTCAAATATAAACTACTATACGATCTACGTTACAATATACGAATATCGAAATTCAAACGAAAAATGTCCACAATACTATTTCAAATACGAGATGAGTATGTATAATAAAAATATGCGCTTTTATTACTTAACCGTTGAAGTCATTCAAATGATGAAACTTGATATTATGCAGATAGTTCAAAGTATAGTAGAAAAATAATTTTTTTCAATGAAAAGAGACTACCTACCTACATACCTACCTTTGCTATTTTTTCTAATTATAACACAGTTTTCTTGCTAAGTATTTTTTTAAGGAAGAGGAAGGTTTTGCGTATTATGAAAATATCTTTTAAATAATGTTCATAACTTATAAAATTACACCATTATTCCTAGTAGGTACCGCTACTTCGTACTTCGTAATGTAATTATGGTCAAAACAATTTCTGTTTTGGTTCGAAGTCTTTGGCGACTACACCTCTTGTTTATACACGACCACGATATAAAAGCAACCATCTCATAAAGATTCATAAATTTTAAAGCAAAACTCTAAATTATTATTATAAAAGCAAGTAAGGAACCTATTCGTCGCCTGAGTCATATTTGCACAAACAATAATTCGTTTATAAATAAAATACTTTCAATAAAAATATCAGCTTCAAGATATGATAACATCGAATGCCGTTTTTTAGGATCTGTGGCAAATAGCATATTCCTGGCTAAATCACAGGTCTCTAGTAGATTCAGCCATCAAGCAACCTTCTGGGGAATACGAGAATTATATGTTTTCAAAGAAAGGTTCATTTTGTGCCATATAACGACGTTGAAATCGACCTTTACGTAAGATACAAGATGTGTAACATCAAATGATTACGATTATTTTGGCCTTTCATGACGCTGTTTGTTATGCTTTTCTTCGAATTTTAAATTTCCAGATGTACCACATAGTCTGGATTCGTACCCGGTGTATGGATATAGGTTCGCCCCATATTTCATGGTGGGAAGTACCTATAACTAGTGAATTTGGTAGTGCAGTACATTACTCTGCTTATCTTATCGGAGATAACAGGCGTGATATTATTTTTGTTGTACATAACGAATGTTAAGTTTATGTTACATTTATTTATTAAATAGACACCTCTGTTGTCGTCCAGTCCGCCTGATGCCCAGCGTCGTCGCAGGCATGAGTTGAATTGAATGATATAATCGTGATCATTCTCAGACGCTATGATACTTCTGAAGATGAAGTTAGGACGACACGGGTATTAGGATATTCGTTTCCAAACACTTGATGCCGAAAGACAATAGTATCAGTACAACTGTCTGGTGGCAAAAATAAGAGCAAAATACGGGTTATAATACTATGTGATAATCTCCAAGAAATTGTAGAACTATTAGGTATTCATGTCAAAATATAAAGAATCTTATTGATCCACATTAATGCACGTTTACTAAATGATGACAGTTGTACAAAAGTTGGCTTTTCGTCTTAGGTGCTTTGTTTTCTACGACGTATCATTACGACTAACCTACTACTTTATCAATTTCAGAACTTCTTCAAATCAATTTTGCAAAAGTTGCGCCAAAGACGAGAACAGTTGTCCTTATGAAGATTGCACATACGTTGGGGCTAACCCCGAAAGCGTTATCAGGTATATAAGCAAATCGGAAATAAATCTTAAAATATACTAGTTATAAGGTAATATCAATGTAACAGCGTACTATAGAAAAATATATTAATGGTACCGTTCGTGTGAGCAAATGCACAAAACTAATAGAAAAATAAAAAGTAAACGCCATCTGTGTTTGGCACTTGGTATTCCAAATATTCAAAGATTTTAATCATTTCCGTGTTGGTTTCATTTTCTACTAGATGGCGCTCGTGTATAATAAAAAATTGGAGTAAAGAACGTATTTCACATTCATGCTATTATTGTACATATTTTTAAAATTTTAAGAAGCCTAATTTTGTTTTATATTTTATCAGACATCTGCGTACTCATGGAGAGCGTATTAAATTGCACAAATGTCCAATATGCCAGTTTAAAACAGATCAAGCTAGTCATTTAAAAAGACATCTTGTCTGCCATAAGGGACTGAAGCCGTATTGTTGCCCCCATTGCGAGTTCACTTGCGGAAGTTTGGTTAGCTTTGTTACAAAACTATCTTTGTTATTTGTGGAATTTATCATTCAAAAATATTATTTGTATTCTCGTTACTTTCAGGAAAATCTCCGTAAGCATGTCTTCGGTCGACATTCTGGGTTCTACCTCTATCGTTGTCACTCATGTGATTATCAAACTAATATGGCCACGGAATTAAAAAATCATTACATATCAATTCACGCTGACAAGTACGACGTAAAATCTGCTGCAGAAGCCGTCAAAACACATTTAATGAAAGACGCACAAGATACATTAACCGATAATGTGAAATCGTCATCAAAATAATAATTGATGACTAGGTACTAATTACATAAGTTACATTTATACAATTTTATGAAAAGTAAAAGTAGAAAATCTGTAAGTTTCATGTATGTAATAGTATTAATATTACTAGAGCTATTTTCGTCAGCAAACATGAAAAAGTGTACTTTAAATAATTGTGAACAATGACATCTAATGGAAGTAAATGAAAACGTTAACTGTTAAAATGATATGTAGAATATGTAGATGACGCTGAAATGGGACCTAAGAATAAAAATCTAATCCTCTATATATTATCATGTATATACTGTATGACTCAATATTACTGTATGGAACTTAGAGGTGGAGATGGTTTAAGTTTTAGAATTTTTAAATTTTACTGAATCTCTTAGATATAAAGTAATGATCAAAATGTAAGCACAAGTAAATAACTTTGAGTAAATAATAAACTTTAATATTAATAACCTTTAAAGTAATTGATTTTAAGTTTTATTTATATAAAAAATGTGTAAAAAAAGGACTCAGTAATATTTCCCACATTCTGTATTTTAAAAGAGTTTTTTAAATGGCAATACCAAAGACCTGTTCCGTCAAATCGCCCACAACAAGCGAGGGAAAAATTAATAGATCGAGCTCGGATGGCGGTGGACGTGTTCTGTTTTGAAATAAAATTAAATCACGTTAAACCGTCTTTTGAAACGCGACACTAATTTTACAGGACAATTTGTAAATTAAACATTGCGTAAATATATCGTTACGTAATCTGTGTCTTTTACAATAAGTGTCTAACATAATATAATTAATTTTCTTTGAAAATAAATGTGATATAAATTGAATTATGATTGTTCTGCACGTGCAGTGAAAAGCAAAATCGATAGTAATTAAAGATGTCGTTAAAGGTGAGTATTGTTCGCATACAATTTTAATTACAATACGTTTACTTATTTAAATTTGCCATTTGGTGAATTTATGGATTATTATTCAAAACATGACGGTATTGTTAAATTACATTAATATTCAAATAAATTCAACCTTAATGACCATTATGGACAGTAATTCGTATGACTGGTATTTTATAAAATATGTTACTGATGGTATGTATGTGTTTCATTACACTAGAATTTTTTACGATTATTTTTGATCAATTATATTAAATCAATATTTTGACCACATGAACTTTGTACAATTTTATTAACTGGAAATATTTTAAAAATGAACAATGATCGAATTTAATTTGATTTTACTTTAATCATTAATTTGGAATGAATATTAAAATTTTAATAAATATTATTATTTATGTCGAATCTTCTGGCACAGAGAAGGGTGCCACTCTAATGCATATATTCTTTATCTAGGCAAAAGACCTTATTATGATATAGAGTATTATGATGTAAATATTTACCAAACAGACACACTAAGACTAAGGTCTTAGTCTGTTTGTTTCCTATACTTAAATGTAAATAATTTTATAGTTCATAATTTTAACAATTGTGGTAATATGCAAATAGAACTAATTAAAACTTACTTATCACATTTGATATTCATAGTTCCAGGCAGCAGTAGTTACTTGAAAATCAAATGTCTTACAATTCATATCTATTTGCTAATGGCAATATCAGTGTAGTTTTAAAGAGTCATTATTATCATCATTATTTATTGATTTTTCACCTTTTGTGTTTTTTACTAATCATATAAGCACTATATTCAAGTTTGCTATAACAATACAATTAATAAATATTATTACTGTAATACAATTTAATAATTTTTGAAATAATAGTGTAAGTAAGTAAGTAAGTAACAGTCATAACAAGTATCACACTATTATTTAGACTGCCTCGTTGGTCGAGTTGGTTGCGAGTGCGACTGCCGAACGGGAGGTCCTGGGTTCGATTCCCGGGT
>DWFO01003910.1:0-11827 GCA_018246595.1 Mimoniades nurscia nurscia
CGGTCCAGTAGTTTTTGAGCCTATTCATTACAACCAAACAAACAAAGTTTTCCTCTTTATAATATTAGTATAGATTAAAACACTGCACTACATCTTCAATAACTACACTGAAACACAAATTTTCGTGTAGGATTTGAAGTCAGAATAATGTTGAGCTAACGGGTTCAGGAAAAAATATAAAAAACAAATTTTAAATATCAAATTTCAGTTAAGTGCTCTTCAATACATTAATGAAAGTCAAACTTATGTTTTTGGAATTGATGTTGCCCGTTTTGATTTAGAACAGACTTTTTTGTTTTAAACTTTTTTTAATAGACCGTCTAGATAGTACATCTGGGTTAGACTGACCGTTTACAGCGGCATAAAAATGTACCAGACATTAGCTTCTTCCTACAAGGCGTCACATCACAACACGTGGCGTGAACCAGATAAACTTTGCGACTATAGCTTCCATGTTCGACTAAAATATTTTCGGACGGAAATCCGGTTAAAATTATTACAGCGTATAATTTTATTCACAAATCTATCATGTTGACAATTAATTATATTAAAAAGTAAATATGTCATAGACAAATGTAATATGCCTTCTTCGACGACAGATAAAATCGCCCTCATTTAAAATTTTGTTAAATTGATTTCTCAGGGTTGCATACATATTTAGTTGTCTCAACAAAATCGTTCTTTAAATGTTACTGAGGTGCCTTAATGTTAAAATCAAGCTGAATTTCTGCCGAGTTTCAAATTTAAATACTACCTAAATATAGATAAATGTTGTTAGTATAAATTTATAATAAAAGTCGATACATTTCGATAGAAGGAATCCGGTAAAACGTTTTGAACCTTTTAATAAATCTCTAGTCTTCTTTATTTATCGAGTTTCAAGGACGTCCGTGTAAATTCTCGCGCGTGGCATCACTTTTTATGACGTACATAGACGTCATATGCGCGTAAGTGATCCAAAAATATAGGTACGGCTGTCCAATCAAATCATTTATTAGCGCGTTCCGTGCGGAGACACAATCCTGTCAAATGGAAAAATGAAATCCCTCTAATCACAGTGCGTGTGGTTATGGCGCGTGAAGTTTTATTAGAATTAGAAATATATTAGAATTTCTTATACTTATTTCTATAATACACGTACTGTACTAGCACGCGTCGTCTAGGAGTAGTTTATTTATTTATATAGCTGTAGGATCATAAGTAAAAAAGTGCATGCATCCAGTGAGTATTTTTAGGCTAAAATATATTACGATGAAGTAACTGTGACGTAACTGTTAGATATTAAAATACCTGCTTACAGTTTTATTGTTTGTTTAGAGTCTTGTAACGACAATAAAATATGCCTATAAACAATGTTTAATGGGTATATAATAACGTACCACACAATATTATTCTTGTCTAATAAAATTGTCAACACGAACAGTGTATTGCAACCTTAAGGACTCCGAGAAACAACTTTCACCGAGAAAATATGTATTTCCTGCGTACCTACATTGTGTAACGCTAAACACTAATTTGCGACGGAATTGCGTAAATACGTAAATTAATTTCGTAGATAATATGTTGATACTGTCGCGTTATCCATAGAATCAATATTAATAACGCAAAACCGCTGTAGGTTTCGTAATATGAACGAAAATAAACAAGGAATCGGCTTAGATAAATAGATGGTTGCGCGGAGAAATGCGAATATGAAGAAATGTCCCGTGTCGCCGCCAAACATTTTGATGTTCCAGTTTAATTGCTAAATATAATTAATACATTTCGTGCTCCGGGAAAACGTTGTGCTGCGGTAAATGTCGATGCGTGTTTCCACCGGGACGGTTTCCGACGGCACCTGCTGTCGTTCGCGCGTTTCATTCATTAGGACTATCCGGGATGTTATGTTGTACAGGGTTGTATTATTATCGGAGAAAACGTGCTGGTGGAGAGAACTAAAGCTTATTTATAAATCTATTAGATTTTTTTAAATACTAGGCTTTACATTATAAAATCTCATATGAAAATTATCTGGCAATATTTGTTATTGAATAAACTGTAAAGCTGGCCATTTTTATGATTTTTTGAAGAGCTAAGTATTGATGAATTTTTGTTTCATGTCAAAATAATAAATATTATTCTGCTGTTATTTATCATGTAAGTACCTATAAGTTTGTTTTCAATTGTTTCAAATTGGAATATGAATTCTATTAAAAATAACAATATCTACATCGCTTTATTTACTTTTTTATGAATTGGTCTTACGTTACATCACGCCTGTAGTCCCCGAAGAGGCAGGAAGAGGAGTGTAGTACCTACACTCGCACCTGTCACCAGTTACGTTTACGTCCCACTATGGAAAAGGTGGCAAACCACACACTATTGCCACACACAAACCACACACAAACATTGCCATACAACTACACATACATTTCTAGACTCCGAGTTAGAACTAGAAAATGTAAATTCGAAAAATCGAGTAGTGCCCGACCCGGGATTTGAAACCAGGAACTTCCGATCGGCAGTCGTGCTTGCAACCAACACGACCAACGAGGCAATCAACAAAACACTTTGTTAATCAAAAAACTCAAAGGACTATAACTATAACTAAGTATTCACGATTTCATTTCCACATATCAATATAGATGGGTATATGTACCTACATATAATAATCTGTACATACCTACCTCCTCACATCTGTACGCGATTCATGTGTAATCTAAAGTAAACTTATCTTGTGGTTACGAGCGTTAGGTAACTTTTAAAATGTCGCAACACCGTTCAGACACAGGCAGAGCGTGTACGCAAGAGATATTAATTGCGCTCAATAATCATCTTCGGTTCATTCTTAATCTTCAACTCTGATTTATATTATTGCGCTCAGAACATTAAGAGTTATTTGTAAACGTCTCCTTTCTCAATTTCGAATGTTTTATAACATGGTTTTCGTGGATTCATGTAGTACGAAACGAGAACTAGAGTAAAGGCGGCGATTTTTTTTTTGTTTCTCGAACGGGCTATTTGAATTTCGATTGAATTTATTTTATTTTATTATCGCAATATTTGAAGATGATTTAATTTGATCGTGACTTAGAATCTAATAACAGACTAATGTTGTTTTTCAACTTGTTTTTCTAGTATGCTCAAGTTTATTACAAGTCTTTTACATCTATATCTGTCATACACATGTACTGTAGATATTAGATAAATATATATAGGTACCTATTTTTCCAATAAGAGGGTCAAACATGCTCGCAGGTTGTCAATGTTTGGCGGTCGTTGGAAATAAAACCGCTAGTATTTTAAGAATGATTGAGACACACTGCTACCTCTAAGAAGCGATCTAAAACACTTCTTGCTGAATGCAATTGTGTAACAATACCTTTGATCGAAACAATAAAACCGGTTAGGTATGCAACAAGAACACGGCTCATAGATCTCTCAAATACGGACAGGTACGGATAGGCAGAGGAGTGTAGTACCTACACTCTTACGTTTCACTAGCTACGTTTACGTCCCATCATGGAATAGGTGTTGAGCCTATTACTAGCAACTCTGCACAAAGTAATGTATTGTAAATAATGTATGACATTTTGTATACTTACATTTACAACTCTAAAATAAAGTTAGGTACTTAAACAACCTTCGTATATACCTAATAATTACTTTATAATGATAATTGCAAAATACCTATTTCTTTATTTTTATTGATACTTTCAAACGTGTGAAATATGTATTACCTATATCTGTACACGCGGTCATTTAGAGGAGTTTAGATTAGGACGCGTAACATTAACAAATCATAATTACTCAAGCCTCGCACTTTACGTCAAATCGTACAAAATGATCACACACTAATAGCTATAACTAAGCCATGAAATGAACTTTAGCGAATAGTTGGCGGGTACCCAAGCCAAAATGGTTACAGATCTACTGGCGTTTCGTTTCCTTTAAAACAAGAGAATCGCGAGAAATGCGCGATAGATGGTCCTCCAGACACGAGTTTCCGGTCTCTTCGTTCATCCCACCGATGTACAATCGCAAACTGAATTTATTATAACATTTTCCTTTCTCTTCAAATATTTTACACATGAAATTATTTCAATTAAAAATTAATTTAAAAAGTGCAAACGCATTTAAATGTGATTTCAAGATGTTTACTGGTTACAAGTATCCAGTGTTAAAGTTTTTTTAATTCCATTTAATCATGCGAGGTGTGAAATGGCTTCCATAAATCTAGAGGAAAAATAAACCGTTACGCTCAATTGTTATCGCGTATATAATGACACCTGTAAATATTAATAGCCTCGAATATTCTATTTTAATTCCAAAAAAAGTTATAATATAAATTTATGAGGTGTAAATAAACGAAAAATCGTGGTCCGCAGAACAAGAACGCATTTATGTAGCTGCATAAATTAATAAGTAATGCTCGCCGCTCACGGTTTACATATCACACGTAAGGCGGTGCGAGTTCTATAACCTTAAAACAATAAACATAAAAAAAACCAGTTTTGATTGGCTTCATAACGTATTAGTAATACCTACGCTTAATTACATGCATTGCTATTGTTGAATCATATTATATAAACGATTTGAACTAAACTTCATTTGTTTGGTTAATAAAATATTAATCACACAATACGAAAAAGTGTTAATAATAAAATTTTATCAAAAGGAAAAGTTCATTAGTTTTATTATGACACTTTTCAAACGGGCTCCGCATGCCAGCTTTGTGACATAGTTTGTGTCCAATTACATGCGCAATAGTGGTACAATTCTAGCGTTCAGAAATTCGGTATCTCGCGAATCGACCGATGTAGGATGTTATAAATTATCTAACAGCGTGTCAAATTAATTCCGAGAATTTCCCCGCTTTGAAAGGATGCTCCCGTACAGTGCTTATTAATTGTGTGGACACTTGGTAACATATCCGACACGTCGGGATTTCAGAATGTAGATATTTTTGATATTTAGCCTTAGCGGTTACGGATATAAAAAATGTCGAATTAGGTATATTCACACATTTCTTTTGATTTATTTTGTTTTAGCGTAGGTCGAATTCTGGTGTTTTGTTTTGAAATGTAGTGTCTAATCTACGAGTAGGTTAATTAAAACCTTCTTAACAATAACGCAGTATGTATACAAAGTATACAAGCGTTATGAAAATCAAGCAGCCTCGGTGGACCTCCTACTTGTGGACGTATCAGCCATGATGACACAAGTCACGATGTGTGACGCAGTTCTACGAGCGTTTCCGTGCTACAGAAGGCTTATTAAGCAATAAGCCCCTGTTGTTAATGTATAGGTACAATACATAACAATCGGTAAACTTTATTCGACGCCCTTAAAGTCGGTTTAAAA
The DNA here is from genome assembly GCA_018246595.1 of Mimoniades nurscia nurscia. Classification (NCBI taxonomy): domain Eukaryota; kingdom Metazoa; phylum Arthropoda; class Insecta; order Lepidoptera; family Hesperiidae; genus Mimoniades; species Mimoniades nurscia. The sequence continues at coordinate 5,344 of DWFO01003910.1, forward strand.
ACATCCCAAGATTTCAGTTGACAATAAACCCATGCCAATACCACTCCTAGTATACGAGTAGATACGCCAAAATCATGCCCAGTAAAGTGATGAGAGCTAGTTTACAAGCACTTAATCTTCGATTACAACAACATATATTAAAGCAGATCTTTCGTACCAACGTGCAATACGTTAGTACCCACCCATGTGTTTATAAATTACATTTGATTGGTCTACTAAGCTGTAATCTCAGACATGTAAAAAAATGCCACGTTTCATTACAAATCAGATTTGTGGCGCTAATAATCTTGCGTACTAATGAATTCATCACCATAAAAATACTTTTGTCCGTCCCACTGTCAGCTGGTGAATACATCGTAAATATATCATAACAACAGCTGTGGATTCCGTACTATGTTTAGATTTGTTGTCATTAAACCTTGCATCTACTTACGAGTCGTTCGTATTGTATGCTCCACTTTACTACATATTACATGTTTGAAAAGTTATTGTTCTGACGTACAAACTATAAGTACCTACAATGTTGTATCTCTGTTAGTTTTTTGATAATATTTAGCTTTTTTTCTTTGTTAGTGATATGTTGTTTTGTTATGTATTGTTAATAGTAACAAGAAGATATAACGCGTTTTATAACAAATTTAGAAATTTGAGACTGTTTATTTCAATATTTATAAATAATTGATCTTATATAATACTTAGATAAATATGTAGGTATATCTAAGTTAAATCCAAAGGTATGACATTTACTTATATTCGGACATACGAGTAAATAGAATAAGAATTATGCATTTCGGAATAGTCATTCAGTCTTAATCTCTGTTTAATGACTGTTTAACTACCGGCATTCCCTGTCGACAAGAATTTATAGCAAAGCTTAGCGGGACTCTTGACGTAGATGAGGCGAAATAAAAAGTATCGTAAGCCGTATCACTTTAAATTGAAGGCTATTTTGAATCATTGTCATTATCGGCTACTGTAAGTTTGATTTTAAATCAGGATTATATTCAACAAGTAATTTTGAAAAACTGTCGGTTTATTATAAGTTACACTAATATTGATTAATTAAAGAAACTCACAATCTTTAGTTCTGGACTATTGAGTGGGCACTCAGTATTCCAGATATGTTTTCATTATTTTGTTGATTTGATTTTTATTTATATGTATAATTGCGTTTTAATTTGGTAGGTACATCCCATACATAACATTTGCTACGTAGAGATCCTGGTTTTTTATTTTGTAGTTTATTTCGTGTAGTAGGTATACCTAGGTACTGCGCCACCTTTATAATCTGTCGTTTAGCATTGAATAGTTGCTGGCTTGTAATTCATAGTCAATTACGGATAATAAAGCTACTTAGAAGATATACGAGTAAATGGTAGTAGGTACCTAATCGAAAATAGGGGCCCAGAAACAGGCATTGCTTTCCTAATTTGATAATATAAAATTAAGGTAGGTACCTACTACCTACTGTTTTTCTTTAATATGATGTAGATACTAGGAGCAAAGAATCTAAAGAAAGGCCACGTTACTGCAGAACATGATACCTACAAAATATTTATAGAATACCAGTTTTCAGAATATCCGAATGAATAATCTGTTTTATTACGTCGTAGATATAACCTCATACTACTACATACATACTACTTACATAAAATAAGCAATATACCTACATGGCATGCAACATGTAGCTTATTTGTGTACTTAGATAAGAAGTGACTAGTAACTTATCTATGTAATTTTAAAAATTCCAGCCTCACCCTGGGGGCAATCACCACCAGAAGAGGCGGAAAAAGCGAAACTGGTACGTCAACCGAAACGTGACGAGGCAGGCAAGCCCCATATCAAAAGACCAATGAACGCTTTCATGGTTTGGGCAAAGGATGAACGTAGGAAGATCCTCAAAGCCTGCCCTGATATGCATAACTCAAACATCTCCAAGATCCTGGGAGCAAGATGGAAGGCCATGTCGAACGCTGAGAAACAGCCCTATTACGAGGAGCAGTCAAGATTGTCAAAATTGCACATGGAAAAGCATCCTGATTATAGGTAAGTGTGGTCAAAGAATTTGTAAAAGAAATTGGATCGTTATCTTAAAATGATAGGTACACCTTGAATTCTGGGTTCTTCCAAAGTATGATAGCATTTACATATGCGATCCAACTAAGCAATTAAGAGTATTCAAGGTAACCTGTAATTAACCGCGAGGTTGAAGAAAACATGGTTTTCACATAGGTATAAATATTCTGTATTTTATCGTAATTATGTCCCTTTAAAATTTACATGGATTAGGTAACTCTTGGTTTAGGTACATTTCAGTGTAATGACATGTAAATACTTATAAATATTTCAGGTACCGACCAAGACCGAAGCGGACTTGCATAGTGGACGGCAAGAAGATGCGAATATCGGAGTACAAGAATCTGATGCGCACCCGCCGACAGGAGATGCGGCAGCTGTGGTGCCGAGACGGAGGCGGCGAACTGGGCTTCCTGCCGTCGCTGTCCTCGCCGGGGCCCTCTAACTCGTCGCCGCCGCCCAACGGCGGGAACTACCTGAACCCCGCGTTCTCGCCGCCGCTGTCGCCGCGCGAGGACGACTGAGGCGCGGCGCGCGGCTGGCCGCTCCCCCTGCCCGCGCACCGCCCCTGGTAGACGGCACGTTCCAGAACGTTCCGGAAACCGCGAGAACTGTCCCGAATGGAGCACACAGTCGAAAACATTACGTACTTTATATCGGTGTAACGAACTGTTAGTAGTGTTAAGAGGTTCTCGTTTACTGTGAATTTGGACTCGTCGATGCGCGCTTGGATTTTATGTTCGAATGATTAGAAATTTTTGTTTTCTGTTTTTTTATTATATTGCATATTTTTGTGTTGATGTTACATTTAAAAGGTGTAGTGATGTTATATTGTATTGAAATTCCAAGTTGTGGTGGCTAGTTTGCTTCGGCAAAGGAATTAAAAAGCCAGTGTCGCAATCGGATCTCTCGTTTATTATACGAATATCTAATTAATATTATTATGAGATTATTCCATTAGTGATTTAAGAAAATCCTAGCGATGGACACGTAAACTTACTCGTGTAAAATTATAATTTCGATGGTAACGAGTAGGTACTTACGCTCGTTTAGACTCGGCACGATTGTTTTAAAATAAAAATGTGCCAAATTAAACCAACAATTAGAGAAGTGTATATAAATAGTGTTATTCAATATATGATTATATTATGTAAAGTAGTATTTCTGATTAACCGATTACGCGACTCAGTGTACATAGGTTCGATTCCCTGTAGATAAACTGTTTATTTTGACTTTTGACTAATGTTATTTAGTAAGTTTTGAGAGATTAGTCGTGTAGAGTTTAAATGTATTTATCTGGTAGTATTGAAAACTTACAATTATGTGGCCATTGTAAATCGTAGTTAAATTTAATCTACCTATGTATGTAATTCTAGATGGCATAGGACTAAGAGACTAAAATGTATCAAACCAAAAATTTGAAGCGAAATGCTTGAAAATTTAAGTGTTTTGAACACAAAAACTGTTTATTGAAACCAGTGAGATGTGTTTTAAAGTAATGATTGTAATAATACTCATAGACCTAGATGGAGGGGAAAATATCCATGCTATAGGTATTTAGAGGATTAAAACACTTTCCTGCAATCTATTCCATATTGGAACTGCGTCACGACCCTCTGCGGCTTTGGGACTTTCTGATGCAACAAAGTAGGTATATTAAGTATATGGAAGATAGAAAGTCTTGAATTGCGAATGTTATGACTGATTGTCCAATATAATGTAATGTATCAAAATTTTACATTAATTTATAATAAATGATGTCTATGACTTTCCAAATTCAGCATCTACTAAATTTCTTTTAAACAATGTTTGTGATATTTATAAAAATTTAGTATTCACACGTAAGTATTCGTTTGGATGCAATTAAACACAACTTACCCACATTTTAACACCGCGAATAATATTGTAAAATAATATCAGTCATCTTCCTTCGGTAATTGAAAGTTTTAGATAGATATCTAAACGTATTTCGGGCTTAATTTCTACGTATTGTAAATATAATGAATATGGGAAACCTGTGCGCATAAAAACATTGTATTCGTAGTATTCGTTTACGTACACGAATGCATGAATACAATAATGTTCAATCCTTGTATTTATGTATTCATGTAGAGTGCATTTCCATTGAACACGGGGGGCGGTCAATTCGACGATTGTCAATTCGCTTTTTTATAGTGACGTCTAGCGTTTACTTCCGCTGTCATTCGACTCGTAGAGAACCCACCGACGCCGTCGGACACTTATATACCTAAATACTATTAAAATAAATCAAATATTTGCTTTATCGAATCGTGCAATTTAAATCTGTAGATGTAGTGTAAGCGGTAGTCGACGAGCATTATTATAATATCTAGGTATTCGAATAGTTATAATATGTTAGTGAAACAAAGTTGTATAGATATGTAGTAGGTAATTGTAAAATCGAATCGATCGATGTTGTCGATTGCCATTTTATTATTATTACTATTTTTGTTATTTATTTTTCTAATTATAATTTTCTTGTTTTCTTTTTTTTTACGAAGTGGTGCGTTTCGCTTAGTTGACGATTATTATTATTATGATCGGATCGGATCGGAAGCGTTTAGTATACATAATGACACCGGACGAGAATGAGCCATTCCCGCGGTCACGCAGCGCCAGTAGCGAGTCGGTAGCGTTAGAAATGTAAGCGTAATTAAATTATTGTGTACGTGGACTTAATGTTAATCTATTACGTAGCGTGTACTCTCTTAGTGAATGTTAAGGGTTTAGAGGGTGACGTTAAATTATTTATTTTTATGTTGAATCCCTTTGTAAATATGCGATATTTTGATGTAAACGTTAGTAATTGTGGTTATTTAATGATCGATACATAATTCGTATGCGGCATGCATGGATCTCGGTCGATTTTCATACTGAATATTTTTATTTATTTTACAGGTCACAGCATATACTTATTTGTATGATAGTACCTAATAACTCTACTTGCCATATTGTTCTTTACTTACTAGTTTACGAGGGCTATTTACATTGTTTCAATTTTTTGATGTTCGATTCCCTTCATTTTCAATTCTGTTACTGAATGCTTAAAGAGTTCTTCGCTTTTTTTGTACTTAGTAAAAAATGGAATTTGTTATTTTTTCGTTATGCTTTCAACGATTGAGATTTAATAGTTAAAAATCAATTTCCACTGATGAGTTTGTCTTCGCGAAAATATGTAGGTAGAATTAGGTTTTAATACCTAGTAGGTATAAACCGGGACACATTATTCAAAAGTTGTGCCAAAATACAAAAGTTTAATAAAAGTAAAAATTTAAAAATACCCTGTGGTTTTATTGATCCTCAACTTCTAACTACCCCACCTTGTTATTACTTGTAGTAGAAAATCATTGTACAGGTAAAGTACCGCCACATGTAAGACACAATATCGTTGGATTTTAACAAATTCGAGTAGAGAAAATTCCTTAATGACTAAATTGAATGAAATTGAATTTTTTGAATTAAAAACAAGAATTATTCATGCATTTTCAATATACGTCCATCAAAGTAAAATTTATATGTACCTACTTATAAAAAAAAAATATATAAAGGAAAGATTGTGCTCTCACACAAATAAAGGAACATAGAAAATATAAAGCAATCAGATGTTTCGTTACAATTTTAATAGTACATTATCATTCGAGTATAGTTTTCAATATAATGATATGCCCTACATTTTATTCACGTACAGATACAAAAATAATATACAGTAGGTACATACACTTACATCTACTCGCTGAATCAACTAGCATTCATAAGCATTGCACAAAATTATAACGCACTTCAAGTATTTGGTATGTTTTAGGCATGAATACTTACCTAATATCAAGAATACCGCGCAACACGGTATTCGACAAAAAATTGTACGAGTTGTCCAATGATAAAGAATGAATGAATACATACAATAATGAGCTAATACTGTATGTTTGTTACTAAATAACACATACGTGCGTGTACCAAGCCACCGTAAAACAAGTCTTCCTATTTGGTGCAGAAATTAAGTGTGATACCTACGTACAAAAGTCCGTTCGAATTTATTGAAACATTTCGAAAACCGAACAGTTTAGAGCTATTCAAATAAGTTTTGAATGGCAGTACAGGGTATTGGTGTAATGAGTATTTACGCGCAGTAAATAGTTTTTACTCTTACCTACATACAATTGGTAAAATCTCAAAAGAAGTTTTAAAGAGTTTTAATTTCTTTTGTTTCAAGTATTAAATGAAATTACAGAGCAAACAAAATCCCACTCGAATAACGACGTTCTGGAAACATTGAATTTTAGAGTAACTTCAAGCCTGTAATCCCCGAAGACGTAGACAGAGGAATGCAGAACACTCCCACGTTTCACCGGTTACGTTTACGTCCCACTATGGAATAGGTGGTGAGCCT
>DWFO01003911.1:0-11825 GCA_018246595.1 Mimoniades nurscia nurscia
CCACACCACACGGCTGCGGCACACTACAACCTATTCGTAGCACAGTGTGTTCACATCGTGTTGTCCTCTAACGATGGAGCCCATTGAATTAACACACATATATACAGAAGTGTCAGTTCTCGTGACAGTGTTTTTTACGGGATGTATATCTGATCAGTCTTACTTTTTCGACCCTGTTATCGTTCCACTGTTGGAACATGGGTCTTCTCTCAGAATGGGAGGGGCGAAGCCATAGTCTGCCACGCTGATCATATATACGAGTATAATCGAATATTTTTTGTTATTTCAGAAAAAGTCTATTCTACACGCAGATGACGACACTATCAAATGTGATTACTCGAGTCTTGTTGGCAGCCGTCATGTCGCTCATCATGGGGACCATCTTCTGGGATTTGCCCACCACTGATCCGAAGGTCAGTCAGATAAGTAGAAGGATTTATGTGTTTATATATAAATAACAATGACGTATGGTGATAATTCTATTACAAAAAAAAAAATTAATTCAAAAAGTGAAACTTATAAATAACGCACGAATAACGCGTACGAGAGAGAGGAGAGCGCGATGGGGTCCGTGGGTAATGTAGTTGACGGTTGTCGAGAAGGAAGTATGTTTTATTTTGCTTTCATACCTTAAAAAAGTTGTCTGCATACATCACTTAAATGCATGCGGCTATAAGCGTCTGCTTATGTGTGAAGTCGGGTCGGGGTGGAGTAAGAATACATTCGTTGCCTCCGTGGCGGGGTACAGGGCGCCGCGAGAGGCGACTACCCGGCGCTGCAGAGCGCGGCAGCGCGCAGGCTGCTTAGGTATAGATAAGCGGGCCGGCCGCCTGCGCGCAGGGGTCGTGCCCGCGGCCCGGGCGCGTGCTAGTGTGCGTGTGTGCGCAGCTGGGCGAGGGCGCGCGCGTGGGCTACCAGTTCGCGGCGGCGTGCGTGTCGCCGGCGGCGCTGCTGGCGCTGGCGCAGCGCGAGGCGCGCGCGCGCCGCGCCGCCGTGGAGCGCGACGTGGCGGCGGGGCTGTACGCGCGCGCGCTCTTCCTGCTGCTCGACGTACTGTGCACTCGCCCACACACTCCTCTATTGCACGATCGAATGTATCATATAATTGATGACTCGTGGTACTGTACTGCACGCTGCGGCTATCCTTTCAGGGAGTATAGCTGTGATCTCAATTATATCACAGGCGGATATTCGGCCGCGATCCTACCTTATCCGAAGCAATTGCATGCTAAAATGGACCACGAATGCCTAGGAAAAATTCTACTACTTTTGCCTTAAAAAGTTCAAGGTTACAGGCATCCGAAAACACTAAAAGATGCTAGTGTTTCATTCCTGCACGATTTAAATAAAAACAAAAACATACCGATATGTGACCAGGTAGGGTTTAACACAATATTCGTTCTAAACAAAACAAGCCAAACATCGTAGACTCCTTCATTAATGGAGAATCTTCAATCCCAATATCTTATTGTGTTAGTACCATTCTGTTTTTTTTTTACTTTAGCGTAATACTGAATGCAAAATCATACTGTGAAATAGTATTATATTTACGTTATTGGTATAAAATTATGCCTAGTTACACTTACATAGGCTCAAATATCTTGATTGTTGAGTTAAATTCAATTTGATTATTCACGGTTGACTGTAAGATGTCGCCGCTTCGCTCGCGGCAGAGTTTTCCGTCGCCGCGGCAACATGTCGCCGTATTGCAGCAATTCCTGGAGCTGTGGTCGGCGGCGCTGACGTGGCTGGCCTACCTGGTGCCCGCCTACGCCATGAGCGGCCTGTACGCGCAGGCGCCGGGCTCCTTCGACGGCTTCTATATTTACTTAGGTAACTCATAATAAAAATATTACTTGTAACACTACGGATATAGTAATTAATTAATAGTTACATAATATATGTATTTATACGTACACTTTTCCCCTGAATCAATTAGGTTGCCTGGAAGAAGTCGCCATTTGAGCGATAAGGCCGCCTATGCACGCTACTTTTTTTAAATTTAACTCTTGTTTCGGTGCGCAGTAAAATTATTGTATTGTACAGTATGACTCAAAACGTTAACATTTAAAATTCTCGTGAATATTATGTTGCTATATAAACCTTTTTTGAATTTCCCTCCAGGGTACATGTTGCTTTACCTTATAAGCATACAGATGCTATGTCGGGCGTTCATATTCATGATCCCGATGGAGAAGACGGCCACTGCCCTCTCGGGCCTGTGCCTGCTTCTGACCACGCTGGTGAACGGCGTCATGCTGCAGAGCAGCGACATTCCGTGGTACGTGCGCTGGCTGGAGTACGTGTCGCCGTCGCGCTGGACCATCGCCGAGCTGCTGCGCCGGGAGCTCAGCGAGACCGCCTTGAGGACCAGCATCAGCAAGGAAATTATGTGTCCCGACAAACAGGTTAATGCTTATACTAATGTAGGTATTTATTGGTTACGTTGATAGGATTGTAGTTAGCGTTAGTTTATTCATTACTGTCCCGTTATGTCGAATGCCAGTGCCCGAACCCACAGCTTAAAGCTGAACATTGTCCAATAAACAAAAGTGAAGGGAGGAAATAACACTGTTGTCAATCTATCATTGTAAAACAGAAGAAGCTAGGAGCCCAATTAGGTTTTGGGTAATAATATAAAGATTTTTGTAAAGCAAATGTATGTGAAATTAATATCGAATACTCTTTTACAGCGACTCCGTCCAAACATCATAGTGCAATCGCTGTGTCCTCCGCCCAACGGCACGCAGGCGCTCGCCACGTACGGGTTCGTGCGCGGCGAGCGCGCCTGGGAGCGCGGCCACGGCGCGCTGCTCGCGCTCGCGCTCTTCTACGCGGCCTTCGCGCTGCTGGCGCTGGCGGCGTTCGTGCTCGACTGCACCAGGTACTCCAGGACCGAGGACAGGGCCTCCGCCAAGGGACATAAGGTCACCGCCAACACACCTTGACGACTTGCCACTTGTCAGTCGATTCTTCGCCGGTGTTTATTCTAGGAGGATTACAATTGATTAATTGAAAATTATAAGTAACGGACATGTTACTGTTGAATTTTGATCCAATAGCGCAATGTATATTATTGGATCGATAAATTTTGAAATCGGGTTTTGATGGTTTACTCTGAAAGTGACGCAAGCCTTTAGCCGCATGTAGAAGTTGTAAGACCTGATTTGGTGCTATATACAAAATCTTAGAGACTAAGAAGAACGGCTCAGCAGATGATCCAGAAGTCAGAAAAAATTGAAAACATGTCTAAATTCAATAGTTGCATTTTTGTATTTTTTTGGAACAATATTTTATAGTTATGTATGTTAAAAAAGGTCATACCAATTATTGAAAATAGTTAAACAAAATCAAAGAATTGAAGATTATTAGGATTACATGATTCTTTCAAAACCATAGCTTATGGAAAGAATGTGTTGGATGTACCATGGCATGTAATGTTTCTACACAAGTAGTGAAATTACAAATAATAATCAATAAAATATTATAATAATATTGGTGCATATTAGAATAAGTATACACAATGAATATTAATAAATGTACAAAATATAGATAAATAATTATTTTATTATAAACATTAACATTTACTATGAAGATTGAATCTTGTAAAATGTCTTCCGTAAATAGTTACACAAAACATTGTATGGACAATTTTTTTTTACATACTTGGTAAAGTGTTCTAAGCCCTAATATGTTTGTATATGACTAATTATCAAAGAGATGTTCCATTGCAAATGGTCAGTTCTTTAATGAATGACCATTAAAGACAAGTTCACAAACATGTGAACTGAGGGCATATAAAACTGTCAGTCTTGATTATCATTGATATGATATTAAACCATGTCATATTCTGTTAGGTAGTGTTAAAACATCTCCTCACCAGATTGCCATTATCTGTTATAGCCATTTTCCATTTAAGCTGTTGTCAAAGCCCAAAGTCGTAACTCTTAATTTGATGGGATAGCTCCATACCCAGCAGTGGAGCATGAACAAGGTTCGTCCACAAGATGTCTTGCATGTTGGTAATAGGACTAGTCCATAAAATATCTTTGTTACCTCCTATGTGGACTAACACACCAATTATTTACCTTACATCTGAATATTGTGTACATATGAAGTTTTTGATACTTTAAATGGTGTCTATTATTGTATAATCTCATTGTTTTATATATTATCATATTGCTAATGATAAATTAGTAACAATTCTTATCTATTTCAATTCAGGATCACATTTTATGTAATGTGTAGTTCTTTGAATGTTTTATATTTCACTCTTTGTTTTATTTTGCATGTAGTAAAATAAACAAAGCACCAATCTTCTAGCAGTTATTAATAATAATTTTATTTTTAATTATATTTGTTATATAAAACATATATATCATTGTAAATATTCAAGTGCCGAATTTATAAATGTAATTGAATATACATAGATAAGCGCTAAGCTTAATGTCTTACACTGCCTCATATGCTCATTATTGATTTTGAAATCTCAATGAATCTTTATAAAATTGAATTAAACGTCAGGAGTCAATTATCTTTTTATAATAATTTATTTAGAGTAAGTATTCATATGAAGAGGAGCCATAAAATATAAAATTATAATTGTTAAGTTACCCTATCTCCTGTATACTGAATATAGTATAATAATTAATAAAACATAGAATTAATGATTAAAATTTGTTTTATTTCATAATAACATAAATAAATTTTAATAAATTAACAGAGAAAACTTATTAGTATACCAGGTACATGGGGCATATGCAAAGCAATTTTTAAATACATTTATTTATAAGGTTTAAAGTAATGTTAGTATATTAACATTACAAGTCAACATAACTTCGAAATATATCTTTAATAAAGATAAAATTGATAGGAAACTAATTTATTATTACAAATTTACATTAATTACAAATACGAATAAAAACATCTTCGTGATTTTTAAAATATTCGTTTTTAGATATAGAATATTAAAATAACGAAACAAAATTGCGGTGATTGCTAAAATTTTAAAAATTAAATATTTTTAACAACTTTCACCCAAATTATTATGGAAAAGTTCATGGTATCGTTTACATATTTCACACACACATGGAGTTATTCTCATATCGTACTTCTTACTTCTATCTTGTAACTTGATACTATCATTATCGTGTTCTATATACCGACTTTCTAGAAGTAATTTCTGTATTCTGTCCTCGTTGGGACGTATTTCGGGTGCATTTTCGGTATCTTCACTTGATCTAAAAAATAAACATGATACATAAACTTTTTTTATATCCACTGTTGTTCAGTGGCGTAGCGTGGGGTGTGGGAGGGGTTAGAGGCGGCCCGCCACGGGAGGCACATTTTAGGGGGCGGAAAAATGTCACAATAATTAATAAAAAAAGTATTTTAACGATATATCAAGGTAGTTGACCTTTTCTGTTTTCGTTGACGCAATTTTCATACCGCAAAACATAGACTTTAAAGGGGGCGGCAGAAGTTGACTTCATTTTTTGTTGACGTGATTGTCACAAGACATAACATTATATTATATAAACTTCAAAGGGGGTGGCAAAATTTTCTTCCGTCCCGGGCGGCGGACACCCACGCTACGGCACTGCCGCTGTTAGAAAGTGCAACTTGCACTCTTGCACAGAAACATATCGACATGTAAATCAATTTTGAATATACAATATAAAATAATCTATACAAACGACAAAAAATGCACGCTACAAAGTATCCATTTAGTAACTACACTACACTCTCCATTAAGTCATTTATTATGCAACAGTATAATAGGCAAAAATCAAGTGGACGCTTGCACGGAATGCGCTTACCCTTCTGCAATCTGATTTTGCCTACTACCAAAGCCTACTAGTTAATTTGAGATTTATAAAATCACTATGACGATAACAATATACAGGTACTATACAACACAATTAGGAGTAGAAACCTCGTGTCCTCCGCGTGAGAGGTGTCATTGTCGGAGCGCGCGCCGCGCCACACGCCGGCGCCGGCCGTGTCGGCCACGTACACGCAGTACTGGCGGCACGGGCGCCTGCGGGGCGAGCGCGCGCGCGTCGCGGGGGGACGGGGGGGCGCTACGGGACTGGGCGGGGATGGCACATAATCGTAGGGTGAAGGAAACAATTATATAACTAAAGAGTTACAGGAGTTTGAAAATTTAGAACTGTGCATCTTGTTGAACCCGACGGTTTGCAAAATAGTTTCCATATAACGTTGAGGTCAAGCACTAGAAGAATTATTTACTTATTACTATTTATACATAGGAGCTGACGAACTTACTTAGGACACCGACAATTAGCAGTCAAGCCCGGGTCTCTGTCGAGGCTGCAACACGACCTGGTGCCGGTCGACCGGGACCGCGACCTCGACCGAGACATCGACGGGGGTTTTCGGTGGGTCGAACATTTGTTTCTGGAAAGCCAAAATTATAATTTCTAAGATTTTAGAAAGATGTACCTACTGTGTAGGTACTTATATACATTTTTGTGTACTCATAACAAATACAACTACTTATGTAACAACCACTAGTTGTTACATATGTAAGTAGTTGTTCGAATGGGTATCAAACCCACAATTCCCCACCTAGCTGTCAAGATCTTAAGTAAATAGTTGCATTGACCAATCATTAAGAAAAACTGTTATAATATAAATGATATAACTAATTGAAATGATTCAGCTGTAAAGCAGAGCTAAGAAATTATCTATGTAAAATTATACATGTCTGTACAAATGACTTCAATACTAGAAATAACATTGTTAGTGTCGGTTAATTCAACTAATATAGGTAGTTAGTTAATATTATTTTATAACAGTACTGCAGGAATTATGCTGTTAGTCAGTCATGTTAATCTTTGTCTACAAGTATTAGATAGTGTTTGTCCTGCACTATATCGTACACATTAACAATTAAATGATACTATCACAAGCCAACTGTACATATGCTCCACCACCTACAAATCACATTATTATGTAATGTTTTAAGATATAATGGATGTATTAAGGCTTCATACTAAAAATATATATTCAAATTGGTACCCACTTTTGTCAGTACCACTCACTTACCTATGATACTGTGCAGAATGGCAGACCTGCTTCTGTCTGCAGTTGTCAACGTCAGGGTGGGGTGTGCAGTGGCAAGTCTTGATTTTTACTGCACTCATCATGTGTGAAGGGTGGTCCCACACTTCGTCTATACGGACCTTGGTCGCTATTTCGATTTTTGGCGCTAGTATCCCCTGGAAAAAGAAGATATCAATTTACACGATCATAAATCAGCTATCTCTTATTAGTAGTAGAGGACATTTATTACGAGCAAGTGGAGTTGGGAATCAAGCAATGAAAAGAAATTACAATTTTAATGAATGTCGACAATTTATTAAACGTAATATCACGCCTGTAATCCCCAAAGATGTGCACTCTCATGTTTTACCAGTTATGTTTATGTCCCATTATGGAACAGGTGGTGAATCCATTGCTATACACTGGGCACATAACTAGACTTCACTACTAGAAAATCTAAGTTAGAACAATCCAGCAGTGCCTGACCCGGGATTTGAACCCAGGAACTCTTGCCAGTCACATGCGCAACAAACACAACCAATGCAGCAGTCCATTTATTGCAACATTTTTTTCTAATTGAAACATTTATCTGACACCTAATTAATTTTCACAGAGTAGTGTGTGACTTATCCAAACATATTATTGGTATTGTAAATTCGATGTCATATGAGTTAAAACATTGATGAAATAAATTACTCAGAGCAAAAATACCGGAAACTCCTTAGACCTTCTCATGAGCAAGTCAACTCCATCAGTGGAGCACATATTGGGTGGGAACAGGACATCATTGAGGGAGCCCAGATACTGCGCCAGGATCACACACTGTTCAGATGCACAGTCTTCACACCACTGTATCAATTCACAGTAGATTGTTTCATCTTCTAAAATGTAGAACAAAATAACAGTACAGGTATTATAATATTTATGCTATGTTTTCAATCTATGTTCCGCGTATGTTTTGAATAATATATAGAAAACTCACTGCACTGATTATGAATAGCTTTCAAAGATGTTTTTAACTTATAATTGTTCATAGAACATAGATTAAGCATTACTATGGACAACATTAATAAAACTTTTGTTGTTGCATTGAAATTGGAAATTCTATGAAACCCACATTAGCATGGGTCTTCTTTCAGAATGAGTAGTGGTAGGGTCACAGTGGAGACCAATATTGAGAGCCTAAGAAAAAAAAAAATCATGACATTTTTCTTTACTAAGAGATTTTTAGTATTTTGACTGCCTCAATGGTCGTGTTTGTTGCAAGTGCGACTGCCGATCACTACAAAATTTTCTAATTTAGATTTTCTAGTAGTGGTTCAAAGTCTGGATATGTGCCCGATGCATGGCAATAGGCTCACCACCTATTCCATACTGGGACGTAAACGTTACCGGTGAAACGTGGGACTGTTCTGCATTCCTCTGCCTACCTCTCCGGGGATTATAGGCGTGAAGTTACGTAATGATATTCCATCTCTCCGGTAGACCATGAAAGAGAATTGTAAAATTCAAAATGTTTGAACGTAACAAAATAAAAAAGAATTTATTTTATAGCACATAATAAAGTGACAACAAAGTAACAGAATTCACATATATTTTTATTCATCACGGCCAAATGCACCCAGCGATATATTCACAAACGTTTAGTCAGCCATCGTTTAAGTTTCTTAACATGGGAACGTTGGATGTAAGAACAGCCGGCTCGGAGCTAAGCCCCGATTTATTGTGATCGTGATAAACCGGTTACAGAGCACCATTCGTCCATTAACCGACGTCCCTGCCTCCAGTTTGTAAATGAAAACGCTTTTTGTTTTCGTCATCCGTCAGTGCAAGGGAACAAATCTTCGCGTAGCGACACGCGAAACGAATCGGATCACCTCTACAGAGTACCGGGGAATTTTTAGCATAATTGCCTTATATAACCAAAACGACGGCCGTTTGAATTTCCAGCAACTTTTTTTACATTTACACTTATACTAAATATATTTTTGAACATTAATGTGAAATATTTGCCTTAAATTACATTCATAATTATTATGCATAAAAATTGTTATACATAGGTATATCAATATCGCATCAATTGCATCATAACACTTTTTTTAACGTAATATTTTTTTAATGCAATATATTGATTGAACATGTGATTTATTATTAACTTGTGATCAGAAATATTTAAGATTATGTTCATCGATAAACAGAGTTTTTGAGTGAATACCATGAAAGTAAAATGCTTCGATTTTAAACTTCGTAACGATGTTTTAATATTATTTAGTAATGCATTGACGGCGCCCAGTAATGTCAACATCAATTACCGACCGACCTTCGTTTGGCAATTTCAATTAATTAACGGACAGTTCAGCGTTTACAGGGTAAATATGTATAAAGAAATTCAAAGCGTTATGGTATTTTCGTTAAGTGAAACGGAAGAAATCTGAAGAGTTACAAGATAAGAAAGGAATAGAGAAAATTGTGGTTTTTAAAACAGTGCTACTGATCACATTAAGTTTATTCAATTATTGAAATTCGATTTAATTAACGGTAAGATGGAGTGAACAGGATAAATATTAAAACAAATAGTAACTAAATCTTACATTAAGTATAAAAGATTTTATGTGAACCCAAGCCATTACTTTTCACAGTAAAAAGTAGAACTGCAAAAAAGAACACCGAGCCGTCGTTACAAACAAAATCGAATCACAAACTTACAATATATTACGTGTAAAAATAGGTAAATTTTATAAAAAGGATTAATGTTATTTATGCAGGTTTTTCGCACATCATACTTTATAATTAACAGCTGACATAAGTCAATGAAGGACATTCTTATTTTAACAGTTGTAAAAGTTTTTTGCGGTTAATCAGACCAAGAACCTTGTTAAAATTCTATTTTTCAATATAGGAAGAAGGGTTGAAGACGTTATACCAAAAATAAAACCCCGAACTATGAAACTCTGTTACGCCTGAAGCCATCTAAGTTATGTTTTTGTTTGTTTAGGACAGATTTTCCACGAATATAATTGACAGATCAAAGAAATTTATATACAGATATTTGCATCGAACGCTTTCGAATATTTCGAAAATTACTTTCAATTTTACTCCCTAAGATGTGTTTAACAATTTTAATCATTTCATCAACTAATTAGTAAATCGCTTATAATATCCGGAGACAGATATTATCCGGATAGATATAATATCCGAAGACAGAGAATACAATGTTACAATATACTTCGATTAGTTTATCTAGAGTTACAGTTTACTTGAAATCTGCAAACGTATCAGGGCTACAAGCGCTTCACGAGCTCAATTAATTGATACAGTAATTCGGAAACTAAACTGGTGTGGACACTGCATGGAAGGCTGAACAAGCGTAATTACTTCAAAGGTCAGAGTGTAACATTAGTTTTGTGTGGCACGAGTCCAACACATTACCTACATAATAGAGGTTGTATAGCAGCGGTAGCTTAGTGGTTTTGTTTTCAGCTTTCTACTTCATGGATCCTGTATTCAATTCTAACGTGCATATTTTTCTGTACAAAATTATGTCCGTTTTAAGATTAAATGTAGCTGTAAAGGCGAAGGAAAAAATCGCGAGGAAACGTGTAAATTTCGACTTTCATGTAATGTTCTTCGAGGCCTGTTAAGTTTTTTAAACCGTACATAGCGAGCGGAGAAGAC
The DNA here is from genome assembly GCA_018246595.1 of Mimoniades nurscia nurscia. Lineage (NCBI taxonomy): Eukaryota > Metazoa > Arthropoda > Insecta > Lepidoptera > Hesperiidae > Mimoniades > Mimoniades nurscia. The sequence goes on from DWFO01003911.1 coordinate 10,744, forward strand.
TTACCCCAACCCTTCTCATTTTGACAGAAACACGTGTCAAACTGAAACGCTGAATAGGGACGATGGTTGATGACGAGAGGCTACTATCCAAGCATGAATATAGTTTCAGCGCGATTCTTTGATATTTCAAGTGATGTGAACTGAATATAATTTACCAATACATAGGTACATACATATTATCACGCCTATTTCCCTTAGGTATAGGCAGACATTAACAATATCCACATGCTAAGGTCCTGGATTACTTCTTTCGCCTCTTCTACATTAATGAAAGTCGTCATATCTTTCTCTTAGTATAGAATAGCACGTATTCACAAGTAATCAAGAAAAATATATCATGAGAACGAATATTGAGTCAATATTTCACTGAAATTAGCTTATTTGCCAGATATGTAGATGAGGCAGACAGAGCGGCGCCGTTTGCGTGCCCTGAGCGGCAAATGTAGGTCTCGGCAAAACGTTTACCATCTCCTTTAATACTCTCTCCCGAGATTAGGTCCACTGTTGTAATTTTTGTAAGCGCTTGTCTGAGATCCTTAACGAAAACACTAACAATTTGTTTCAGCATTGACCGGCCTGTTTATTCATCCCCCAAATTTGGGAACTCTGGAAACTTTTTGTTAGCGAGCCTAATTAATCAAAAAGTCTGTTAAATTAAGTTTCGGTGTACTGTCACGTAATACTCCGACCATGGGCAGTTAGGTTGGTTATTTTGATGGAAAAGTTAATGTAATGTTGTCGTAACAATAGCAAAATTTTACTCAATATTTATTATTAATAAAAAAAAACATAAAAATGGTTAAGGCATATTCAATGCCTGATTACTTTTTTGTATTTTATTTATAAATAAAAATAACAAATAATTTGTAGAGGCATACCTACTATGATAATGGAATTAAGTAAATAACTTTAAGTAGTAGGTAGTACTAGAAATATTCGATAATTAGCAATTACTTTGTAAGCAATATGGCAATATTGGCAATAGGCTCACCACCTAGTCCATCATGGGGCTTAAAAGTAACTGGTGAAACGTGGGAATGTTCTACATTCCTCTGCCTACCTCTTCGGGGATTACAGGCGTG
>DWFO01003912.1:0-11825 GCA_018246595.1 Mimoniades nurscia nurscia
TATTTGTTACGTTCTACGTATTGTCCGTCTAACTAAACAACAATGCGTCCATATGGACTTGAACAATATTATCACATTGGTACCTACTTAAAATAATCAGGTCAGTATAATTTGACGGTCGTAGTAACTCGATAGTTTTCCGCGCCTGTCTATCACCCGCACGGGCGGCTCCCTCGGCCGCAATAGATCATAATGGCTAAATTGCTTATCCATTATCTTATTGAACGTATTTTTATAGACGTGGCCATTGGCGAATATTTAACCCTAGACTTTGTTACTAGCGAACGACTCTCCATGTCTATGAGCACACATGTATCACATTTGGACCGTTAGATATAGGTACATAGAACGCTGAATTTGTCATTTTTATATTAAATCATAATACCGGTAATTGGGTCCTAAAAATATTTAGTGATGCAATATACCTGCGACCTGTAATTGATAATTAGTAGTGTGATAATTACATGAGGAGTTTACTGCTCGTAATAGCAGTCGATTGCAGATGTTAGGTTTTTGATCCTAGTTAGATGTGAAACCAGGCAAGAGCATATCCTCTTAGTGTATTTGGTTATAATATTTGTGAATTGTACACCACCTTAATTTTACACACATAACACAAGGAGACCAACTATTCAAAAATTCATATTGACTTAAAAAGGTATAAGCGTCGAAGAAATTAATACCTGCTTAATTCAAGTAACTTTTTACCGAACCAAAGTCAATGAAAGGGACTTACAACACGCTCATATCTGTCAAGATTTAAGCTCTTGCATAAAAGAATTATAAATTAAAAAGACAAGATAACTTTTAAATTCCATTCCTTAAAGAGACGTACGACCGAAAAGAACGTTTACCGTTACGAATGGGCTTAAGGCCAGTGACATAAAAAAAAGGTTTTTTTTCCTACCAAATAGCACACATTGGGCCGGACAGAAACGTAGCCGTAAGTCATCGAAGCTGTCAAGATAAGAATGAGTGAATGAACACCTGCCGCTACCGGTGTTACGCACGCGCCTACGCAGCGCAGCACCGCTGCTATCTTATAATTCCATCCTTAAAAAATCCCATTCGAACGCAACGATCTGAATCCTAAAGCCAAATGTAAAAGCTCATTTTTCAACAGCGATCGCCCATACGCAATAATCACTATTGAATGCACGCAATTACGAACCTAGCTCACAAAGATTATCTTCTCGAATCGACTTTAAAATTAGGAATAATATTATGATTAACGTTGTTTTACTAAATACAAAATACACAACCCGACATCCGTTACATCGTTTCGTGTTTTTTTGTTGTTGTAATATTACTATTAACCTACTAAACGTAATAATTATAATAATACGCGAGCAACGAGAGCAAGTCGCTCGCAAGCGCGGGCGCGTCGCGGGCGACAGCTTATTTACAAACAAAAATTTTATTTGCAACTTTTTTCCAACGGATTTCCTTCGTGAATGTATTACACCTAACGAGTTGGAGTGTTTAATTTCCCGTTTTTCGACGCGGGGGACATTCGATATTTCTCTAACGCATCGCTGTCACCGTTATGTCATGCATTGGCACACATAACTCACATTCTCATAGTGTTTCATTGCGATACAATGATATAACGTTCAACATGGAGCCATGCGCTACCCGTCTTCTATCTACACGTCTTTACATGTGAGGGACATCTTCCTTGATGTTCTTTCCAATGAACACTTGTGACTTCTTAATTTATTTTAGCTTGTTACAGTACCTACATGTAAATAGTATACCATAATATATAAATTATCATTATCGTCGTGATAAACCCCTTTCGGAGAAATGACGTCACGTAATAGAGTTTAAGGTGTTAGTGTACTGCGCTGGCCAAATCCGAGTTGGTAGACTTTTTACACCTTAGAAAAAGTCGTGCAGAACTCTTAAGTGTGGGCCTACTTCACGATATTTCCCTTTAACATCATAGTGTCGCTTAGTAAATCATAAAAATGCATATAACTTCGTAAAATTCGATCTGCTTTCCAGAGAGTCGAAGCACAGACTCACATAGTGGAAAGTGAAATCTAAACCATTAAGTTGTATAAGAAAACTTGTAGCTCAATATTAATAATTTTGTAACTGCTTCTATCATACTTTTACAATAACGATACTTACCGCGACTAATTTTATTCCAGCTTTATTTTCGTTTTATTCAAAAGATTCTTATAATTGATAACCAAACAATGTTAATATATACTGTTCTATATAACCCTACTTACCAGTATAAGTTAATTAAAACCATATTTTATTGCACTTACCTACGTCAAAATTAATTATTTAACGTTCACATTAATGTGAAAGAATCCTATTATGACTAGAAATTCAAAGTAGATACATATTTGACACTAGGAGCCCGCCGCCTACCGAGCAAGGAACCTTCGTGACGTCACATGGGTATAATAGTATTAAAATTCAAATCGGTAATTATGAACAATTGTACGTAAACGTTGTGCGTTTTAAAAGAAAGTGCCGAAGCACTCGACCTTCACGCAGAATGCAATAATCCCATTGTAAAACTAACGCACGACGCATAGTATCTATCGTTACGTCGGTCTTAATTTTCTAAAACATGTAGTCAATTATTTCGTTCATTTAGTCGGCGTTTTGTTCTACTTATGGTCTAATTGATCTAATTGCCGCGTGGATCCCTTCAAGGAATCTTTATGATTCTTATTATAAATGACAATGCTATTCGTCATTTATAAGTGTTGCCTCCTCAGTCGTGTTACATTATGTGCTATTTCTCGAAAGCCTTAAGGAAAAAGCTCGTACAATGTGGCAAGGATTTTCTAAGAAATTTTATGAGAATACCATCAAACTTTCATTGATCGTTTATGTAGATTTCAAAAATGTTATGTTTCAGATTATTTGGATTCCTTTAATAAGGTTTTTAACGCAGTTGAGTAAGGTTTTATCCAAAATCATTTAAATTCTATATAATATTGTCAGTAGCGTAATCGTTTTTATTCTTTTTTAAAGTAAGACATTGACAACTCCTATGTTGCAAATTTCTTAGGCGACGATGACCACTTACCATTACCTACGTGGTGATGTTTGCTACCGTTTAACATAAAAGTAATATTTCTTTACGATCTGCGACCTGATAAATATCTCTCCAGTGCACGTCACTCGGGCTGACATTATGGAAATTAAGTTGCAAATAGTTTAAGCAGAAATCGATAGGTTCCATTTGAATTCATACGCTTCGTGACAATTGTCACGACTCCGAGACGCCTGCACTACACGTTGCAATAAAATATTCAATACTTTCAACGACTTATCGTATGTATAATCGAAATGTGTATTAGTAAACAGTATCTCTCCATCGGCATGTAGCCACAGAATAGCATTATGTTCAACATTTGGGAGTATAATGTATATTTGATTATTACACGCGCGTTAGCTAATGGCGAAGAAAAAAAAGCAGTTGCCTACTTTCTGTACAGTTCTCAAAGTACTCATATTTTTAAAATGTCATATCAGACATTATAATTAAGACCATTAAAAAGTTAAACTGTAAGTGGAATGCTTGAAAACTGAAGTACGTTTTGACTTTAAACATAATAAAGGAAAAAAATTGATTTTTTTTCAAACAGATTTTAGTTATTTTTAATCGGCGAACAGTGTCTCACGGTGAAGCGTTAACCTTTCGCGCCAAACTTGAACTGCGACTCGCGTGTAATAGGTATATGTAACATACGATATGGGTTAAAACCGCAAATATCGAGAACTCGTTTTAACGGTTTGGATTAAGAAAACAGGATCTCCGACTACTTTGTCTGTTGCCGTGTACCGAAAACTAATAGTAAGCGATGCGTTCAACTACTATATTAGACTTTTCGGACCCTGCGACACGTTACACTTTGAAACTGGTGAAACCGGCAACGGCGAACTTAAACATCCGTCCGGCGCCAACGCGATGTTGAGTAAAAGCGAATTTTATTTGCACATGCCTATCGACCTCATAATTGCCCGACATTAATTAATTGGCCGCGCGAACGTGATTATGTGATATACAATATTCGAGTCACATGTATCTTATGAACTGATTAACATTGAATTGTACTCACGCCGACTTGATATAGAACTTTGAGGCCGCTCTTCGTTTGCATGCCGTTCCTCCTGTGCGGCAGGAGCGGGAGCTTGTCTGGTCTTCGGATGTGAATTTCTCCGGAGGGTCGGAACGCCTCGAGCGGCGTACGGATGACGCCGCGTACTTGAGCGAGGAGCCAGGCCCAAACGAAGGTGGCTAGCACTTGCATGTCTAGAATCACAGTTGCACTGGGTTTGACAGTTCGCGTCGGCGGGTCGCTGGGTGGTTCCCGTGCGAGGTGTGGAGCGCGTGTCGGGCGAGCTCGAACTGGCAGCGGGCGCGCCGAGGCAGGTACGGCTTAGCCTACGCGCCTGGTATAACCACCTCCGACTGCGACGCATCTTATTTGATGCTTGAAGCCTTACCTTACGCACGCCACTCTTAAAAATATTTTATAAAGTAATATATAATATGTCGCGTCTTGTTTTTTTAAATACAATTCATCGTTTATTATTGAATATTTTTATGTTATAGATAATAACAGAATTACAAGCTTATTCATATGATTTTAATATACGTATATGTTAATGGCATGCGATCGTAGGTTGATTTATCAAAGTTATCAATAGCCGGTCACCTACCCACAGCGTTTCTTCGTTGACTAATAACAAATAGCAATAGTTAAGTAATTCGAGTGTTTACTACTATCATGCAACTGCTATGTACATATGCTGTTATATATTTATATATATGTTCGTATACATATTTTACGAGGCGCCGTAGTACTAAAATTTTATGTATTCAAATGTAACGATATTTACATTAAGGATTTATTGACTCCAGATATAAAAGATATATGTTAAAATACAAATAATTATGTAAATTATAACACATTAGTCGTGATCAGCTTTAAATCTACGAAGGAAATGTGTAGAATGCAATATTAGCATTATGTAGATGACCCCTATGTGACAGGATTAGAAATCTTTTACATACATAAAATTGAATATATTTTCCTTAGAACATTCAAAAGATATAAATTCATTTTTAATTCAAATATATTATGTAAATAAAATATCTATCCATAATAATTTAATATTACTTAACGCTTTTATGTTCATATAAAATCACATGCTACGTAAATCTTACAAGAATCAAGACTGTTGGGCCGCGCTCGGGTTGACTTCCTACCGACGATGTTTTTTTACACAATCTTGTTGCTCCGGTGAGTAAGGCCCCGTTCAAAGAGTCGCTAAGTTAAGCTCAAGTTGCATCTAAGTTACATTGCCATATGTAATGTTATAATTTCAACTTCTGTAATAGTGACATAAAGGCTAGGCAATCAATCATTACAACTTAACAATTGGCATAAAAATTTGCTAACTAGTGAGTAGGTACTTAATATGATTTCTCTAACCGAAGGTCGATTCTTTCGAGCTTTCTAGCATAGTACAAATATGTTGTCAATTTAATAAGCATTAATCTCATGGATACCTTGGACTTAAAGAAGTACACGCGCTTAAAGAAACCTAAGATACGTTAAAAGCTAACCTTTTGATATTATACATCGTATTGTGTAAGAACAATCCTTAATCCTCTTAAACATTTCAAGTGGCCACTCAATCGAACAAAGTTACACGCTACCGTCACTTGGTTATTGTTTTAAACCAAAACAATATCGTTTGGTTATTCCTAGAACAGTATTCGAAACGATAAATTCGTGTGAATGCGAGTGAATACGGAAAGGTGCTATTGTCAATGTAACGCGACCTTAGGCGTGCTCTGTCTCGCTCGCTCCCATTCACTGGCCTCGCACCGGCATGAATGAACTGCTTCTTATGAATGAACGGACAGTCGACATAGTATACTATAGATACCTACCTGCGTAGTTATACGTGTGTTGTTTGTATCGAGTTATATGGCTATCGTGTAATGTAACCTCTACAGATACAGGTGCGTATAGGCAGGCGCAATTGGCACGTGGTCCGACGTCTCTTTAATTTATTTATGTTGTATTGATGTATAAAATTATAAGATACGTTCAGTGAGATGTGTTCGTACATTGCCAATGCATACATATCGATATGGTATAATTTATTATTCTATTTTCTGCGTTCACAAAAAGTGTTTAATATACTTTGAATTTATTTTTCCTGTTTAGAATGTAATACTGTATTTTAATATATTCAGATACAAAGAATTTATAAAAAGACACGATCCTAAAATAATAAGGGTAGGTATTATAAAAATAAGCCTCATGACCATTATTTCGGACGGGAAAAACAAGGGATTATATAATAACATATTAATTTCAATTATTTATATATTAATTTTATTATGTACGTTTATTGCTTTTATTAAATATTTTATATTCAGTATTATTTGTAAATGAGCTACCTAATATTATAAATCGCTTATCATTCTAATATTCTCCAATAATAATATAACATTGTTGACCAGCCTTTCCTACAACATCCTGCTCTGGTACAGTATGAGTGAACAGATAGGTACTTTTTAATATATTAATATTGACTTCTACAATGAATAAATAGCATATTGATGCTATGTACCTAAACTTTAACTGAAGGTATCGCGGTTCCCCTGAAACTGTTGCCCACATGGTACAATTATAGCAGTCCAATGACTGCGTAATAAAATATTCCAATTGAATCTTAGATAGTGCATGTTGAGCCTTTTTAATTTCCTCAATAGCTCCCGTAATATCACGCCTGTTATTCTCAAAGAGGTGGGCAAAACAGAGTAGTCCTTTACAACGTTTTACCAGTAACGTTTACGTCCCATTATGGTATAGGCGATAATCCTATTGCCTTGCACCGGGCAAAAATCCAGTCTCCGAGGCCACTACTAGAAAATTTAAATTTGAAAAATCCAATAGTGCCCCACCCGGAAATTAAACCCAAGACCTCTCAATCGACAGTCGCACTTTCAACTAACACGACCAACGGCGCACACAAGTAAATAGATAGTCTTGTAAAATCCTTTTTTCATATTAGACATTTTCATGAATGACTTCAAATTAAAAAAGAAATCTACATATCCGATAGTTTTCATAATCGAAGTCTCCGTTAAAGATATTAAATTTATAAAGAACAGGCTTATCCAACAACGAATACGAGTATTATTAGAAGTGTTCATGAAAAGCTTTAGATTGAAGAAAAAAATATATATATACCTACACAAGTTTTATATTTAATACTTACAATGTAATAAATTCATAATAAAAACACCTCGATGTCATTAACGAGTTCCACGTGCCTGTTCGAAATTTCCCTCACCGATACGATATAATAGTATTTACCTCTACGCCGCTGGCAGGCGCTATCGAATCATTTATAGTCGTTCGTAAATTATCATCGTGTCAAAAGCAAAAAAGAACCGGCTCACTCTGTCACGCGAATGTGGCCCGTTCACCGGCCGTTTGACGTCATTTGAAAACTATTTAGTGATATTGTGTTTCTGTCAGTAAAAATAGCCTTCGTTAAGGAAGTAATTTATATAGTTGTTAAATCAATAGTAATATTTCTAAGTGTCTAAGTTCTCTAGGTGATTTTTTTACTGCACAATCGGTTAATTTTCAATATATCGTTCAAACTCACAAACTTTAAGGACCTTTAGAAAATAATTTTCTTTAATCATTACCTCCAAAACGTCAACAAATTGTACATATCTTCATTAATGTTCCAAGTGTCTATCACATCCAACGTTATAATTATTAGAAACATTGATATGGAATCCTAATTAGCAATAAAATAAAGACAATTATACACTGTGGTTTATCAAATTATAAAATAGGATCACTGTCGATTCCATGTTGAGATGTATAACACAACAGGTGAATCATGGAATTGTACTACACTCCTCTGTTTACCCCTTCAGAGAAAAGGCGTGATGTAATGTAACGTTATGTTATGTTTTATGAAACAGTGCAAACCTGCAAACTATGATCGGTTAACATGACGTCAGTCGTGCGAGGGAAACAAACTCGTGTCGCTAAATCATAATTAACATCAACTTATCAGTGAGTGAATTAATTAATTTAAACACGCCACCTCACTTTAACATTTAAATTACCTTTATTTTATTAACCTTTTAATTATTCCCCGTTTACATGAACACCAACTAAGCCGCGACTTACACTTATTATAATAAACTTTATTTGCATTTTGTCCTTAACATTTTTTGGTGTCAAAATATTTTCATAGGTACCTATATACCTATTCCTTATAGTTGATTTATTATTTCAGTTTAATTTATATATTTCGTGAACATTGGAAATTTTCCTTGGTTGTTTTAATTAACGTTTTTAATATTATGTGTTGGCTATAAAAATATCATTCAAAAAGTACTGTAGCCGTAGCGTAGGTGTACACACAAATATATTCATTTATTAAAAGTGTTGGTAGGAAAATACAATCAAGTGAACATACCCCCATGATTTCACATTTCAAATAATAATCATGTTGGATTTGAAACTGAAACTTAATATGATTCTAAATTACGATTCAAAATTTTAAACTTTGTGTTTTCAGTGAACTGTGTATTCATCTTAACTACATAAAAAGTAATGACATGTATGTATAAAAGTCCTTGGGGCACAGTTATAAGGAGCTTTAGAGGAAGTCTCGATTGTCACTCGAGATATTTGTACGAGGGTCTTCTCGCACTGCAGTGCACACTTCACATCTCATGTGATGAACGCACGCAATTAACATTAAGTTAAATTATCATTATGTAGTTACGTGAGATCTCTTACCAGGTAGACAGAAAAAACTGAGTACGAAATGTCTGTAAGACTACAGATATGACGGTACCTCATAATCGCCTCAGGAATAGTAAATACTAAAAGTATTCCCCTCAACGTCCTAAGTCTGCGCGAACTGCTGTTACGCGCCACCGTCGCCCCATCAGAAGAACAATCAGCGTAAAATTATTAGAAAGAAGACAAGGGCCCGTCTGGAATGTGACAAGAAAGGGTCCTGCACTCGAGAGTCGAGTGGTGCATTGTGTGTCGATAGTGTCCTAAACAAAGCGACTTCAGATGTACGAACGAAGCGCTCTTTAAACTCGAGTGATCACCGTTTTTTCTTGCGGCCATTTCGTGTGAAAAGGACGAACTGGTTGGCACGCGCACTCTTCTATTGTTGTGAAGCAACACGATTTCCTCGTACTAACTCCGTTTTGTTCTCTACTTGGAAATGTAATATCCGATTTGATTGTAAACCGTAGAAAACGAATAGAGAACGAGTGGTGAGCCTTTGTGTTCGTCTTGGGAGTCAAGTGCAGGTGCAAGATATATTACACGCCAAATGTTCCAACTGATGCGTCATTTGTTTAATATTAAAAGCCTTTTTTGCTACAATTTCTGTACATATTTAAATTCTATCTTGTTAGGTATTATGTTCATTATTATTATGTATTATTCACCTCGTACTATCAATAACACCAAGTCATACAATTTAAGAAATAGATGTTAGTTGAAAATATCGACTGCCTCATTGGTCATGTTGGTTGCAAACGCGACTGCCGCTCAAGAGATCCCGGATACAAATCCCGCGTCGGGCTGTGCAGGATTTTTATAACTTAAATTTTTTTTAGTGGCTCAGAGTCTGAATATGTGTCCGGTGTGTGGCTATAGGGTCACCACCTAATGAACTATGATATTGAAAACTAATATTTGTGATAAAAAAAACACAGAAAAGAAATATTCTGTTTTTTTTCATCATCATAAATTCGACCACAAAATAATAAAACCATCCGTCCGTTCATACCTGCGCTTACCATTCACGCTTTTAAATAGGCCTCTATTTCTTTCGTACTCGAAGACAAAAAACCCTCGTTGAGATAATGCACGGGCGCAGACTACACGCTTAGCTGATAACATTATCGTTGCATTGTTCTTTTTTATTCTTTACTATTGTACGTGTAAATACTCATTATTACTTTATTACCCATACACGATTTTTTAGCACGTAAAGGTAAGTGTTTATCGTTTCGTCTCTGTCACACACTTTGTGATATATGTATATAAGTTTGATATAAATATTATTGTAATGTATTTATTGTGCTCATTTTTATGAGCATATGACTGAATTTTTATTCAGTCATATAATAATATTTTATACATACATATGTTTTAACCTCACATTTTCTTATTAATACAGTTTACAAGTCCCTTAAGAAATTCATCCACTAACATTAGATATATGTATAACTCATCATAGGTATATCCCGAAAATGAGATATAGGTACCTATACAATTGCCATGAAAGCATCATACGAGCTAATCACTCGAGTGATTAGCGCGTATGATACGGTGAATAAATGGAATGTGCCAAGTATAAGAATTAGAAACTAACTAAAATACCAGCACCGGTCGTGATAAGTGTTCACTATCAAAGCAGTTAGCGGCCGTCGCAATCTTGATGATAAGTTTGTTACAAACACGCGAGTGATACCGCAAAGCGCGCTTGTAATCATTATTACAAGTCATTTATCCGACCTACAAACTCATTCGTACCGACGAACTCATTTGTACAACAAACTACAAACTCATTTGTACTATGAAATGACTCGAATTTATTTGGACTGTAACTAAAGAATTCTTCATTTGGAGCTTTGTGTATAATTCATAAAAAGCTCTCGTCGAGCAACGATATAGCTTTCCACACCGCAGAGATTGTGTATGTGTTTCAAAAGTACCTACGTATCGCGTATTATTGACGCGTTTGCATTGAAAAAAATACAATGAAAGGAGATATTGATTTAATGCTCTGCAAATAAATACAATTTATATTACTCTGTTAATATTCAAACAACAAACTGTAATATATAGTTCCATGCAATTCATAAAATTTTATTTATTTTATTTTATTCGGTGCCTTTCACAGACATGTCTTCTGTTTGCAGATAAAAGTGTGCTTACCAACAGATATATACATAAGTATGTCAGACATGTAAGAGTGAATTTGTCAATCTCATCTAACTAACCAGTAACTGTAAAAATCTCGGTTACAAACAAAATTAGGTAAACAAATAAAATGAAAATGACAGCCGCAAGACAATAATCGCTTGTGCATTTCCGTGTATTGTCACTGCCTACTCCTACAGCTTTCGGTTAGCCCAGGGTTGGCAGAAACGCAACAAACAGTGGCACTTTACTGAAAATTCAAAGTTACTCTATTATAATTAGTATTTAAATGTTAATTTTTATAGGAAATTGTTGAATATTTGTAACCCTACTGGGGTTATATCTAATGACTTACAACGGGTTCGTCAACTCAGTTCACAATGACAACATATTTTAAATAATGGTTGTCAAGTAGGTATATGACAATGAAGTCGCTGGTTGAAGAGTGTGATGAGTGCAGAATAAGCACAGCTCTGCTAGGACAGATACCTTTTTGTCATCCGGTGCACTCTACGCATCTCGTAAGTGAATTGGCATTACGATATAATAATAATAATCAGTTTTCGTTTCACAAACAACATTGAGAATTCGTATGATTGTTTTGTCTCATACTGTTGAAATTAATTTTGGGCGTGTTATGTCAGGGTTATCAACAGGTGACCCTGTTCCACTACACTCTAAACCGAAAAAACTGCCAGTCGACAATGTCAGTGTACTCGTGACGCAACGCTAAATGGATGAGGTACCTGCACCGAAAATATTAGATTTGTTCGATTTTACCATAATAGGTACAGCAATTTGTGGGGCTTCGAACAAAAAATGCGTAAATATACATAACCATGT
>DWFO01003913.1:0-11824 GCA_018246595.1 Mimoniades nurscia nurscia
CCGGGAATCGAACCCAGGACCTCCCGTTCGGCAGTCGCACTCGCAACCAACACGACCAACGAGGCAGTCAAAGTTAAAACAGTACCTACCTATCAAAAGTGTTTAGGAATCAAAAATTGGCTAATACAGATCCTTTCTGACTGTCAATACGCCATCGGAACTTGGAAAAAGTTCCTTGCAGAGAATAAGCAACTCAAGGAAATTCATAGCAAAAAACAAACACGTTACATACAAATGACACCAGGGCTTAATAGACCAAGTGTCGTCACCGTACGGCAGCATGTCGGAACTAAAACCATTTGAAACATAGAAAACTTTAGGAAATGTATGCAAAGGTCCATAGTCAAATCTTCATTTGTTCCTGCTGTTGGGAAGCAGTGCGCCATGTTGTTGGTAGGAAGTACCTACCTATAGTACGAAGCGGGCGGTAGTAGGAATAAGCAGGACGAAAAAGTCTCGCTTTTGATCTTAGAAATAACAATGGATTTGTCAATGATCTGAAGGGAAAACTCAATTCCTTCTAACATTTGATGCAGATGTTCGCACATATATTGGAGAATTATCAGATAACCGACTTTCTTCGAATGCTTCAATACAAAAGTCCACCCCAGTATTTATCGAGTTAACAATTAATGACGTCTATCATAATCGACCCCGTTATTATCAAAGACATTCACACCAGCAATTATTTAAATTATTGGTCTCGTATTATAATTTATTTATAATATTATAATAGACCATTAAATTGTTAAAAAGTTTTGATTTTAAACATAAAAATAATCTGAGGATATAAAAAAATATTTTTCAAATTACTATAGGTGTTGCAGTATTTTTAAGAACCAGTTTAAGTTATAGTTTTTTTTTAACAGTTTCTGAATACTAATTGCATTGTTTTTCTTAGAAGGAAAAATAATTTAATAAAAATATGGTGAGGTATGCGTATGTAATAAGAATTGGTATAAGTATTTACATTAATGCAATAACTTTTAACAATCGAATGAGAATTAAAAGAAAATGAAACAAGTACCTTCTTATAAATGTAATTATTAATTAAAGGAGCAATTAAAATTAACATTTAGAGAACGTTAATATGAAATTTTTTAATTTATTCGGTAACTAATTGCTAGCTATTTAAAAAAGTGAGACATTTATATGCTCCTAGAATGAAATTGCCGGAATAATAAATTCTTGAAATGGTTTTTTTTTTCAATTGTTTTTTGGCCTGGCGATTTTTGCTGAATTACGGTAAATGCAAAAAAAAATCCAACATAAACCGCAATGAGTGCTTATTGCCTATAATATTCATCAAATTTAGAATTTTAATATGAATGTGTAATGCTAAACGAATTATACTACCTATAGGTATGTACACAAATAAACTATTGAATGATATGAGGCAGGATTTTGCCTATGCAACTGGGACTTTTAAAACTGTGTCACCGCGGGCCACGGATACCTAGAGATAGACACCAGTCTATATGATTGTTTAGTAGTTTTCAATCTACTGTTATCAGAAACAAATAACTAGTGTAAATGTGAGCAATTGACGCATGTGTGTAATTTTAACTGTAAATTAAGTAAAACTGCGTAACGTAATAATTTAAGTATATAAGTATGTGAATACACCTATCACAATCACAATACCAATACCAATCACATACTACCATAATACCTATATTATATTCATATGTTTTAAGGTTTATTTTATTTTATAACTTACAAGTAAAGTTTCGTACTTTAACCAATAAAAACATAATCCATACGTTTTAAAATACAATACCTACCGAATGTTGTTAAGCAAAATTCCATCGAATTTTACATAGCTGTGAATAATTAGGTTTCTATATAAATCCTTCATATTGTGTATCGATTAACCTATCTCGGTGTTCATTGCTTGTTTGTTCCGTAATAAAATAATTGTTTAGTAACTTAAACCAAACAGTTCGGTAGACTGTAAGGTGTCGTAGATGGTCACTATTGCCATAACCTTGAGCTGTGCCGCTGTCATGTAAGTACCTACTTAAGTAATATCTACGTGAAGTAGAGTTGTACGTTTTGTGAACGAATTTTGTGAAAATGATAAACTTAGCTAATACTTACCTAACCTACATTTAAATTTCAATATGTCCAGGTTAAAATCAAAACCCTGATACGTCTTGAACGAATGTCTAGTGTTATTTTTGAAATAAGCCACTGTTTCCACGTTAGGATCAGTTCAGTAAACACTGCGCACGCGTGTGTTGGTACACTTGTTCGAAAAGTATTCTTACAAAAATCTAAGTAGTGTCTACTAAAAATATACAATCATGTCATTCGTCATCCATCGCGTTGTGAATGAGTTCCGAGTAAGGGAACGAGTGATTTCAAATGAGGCGTTTCATTTAACTCATCGGCTGCCGTGATGAGACGATGGCTTAGAGCGACCGTCCACGGCGGCGCGGCGTCGCGAGTGGAGTGGAGCGGCGTGGAGCGGCGGCGGCGGCGGGCGGCGCGAGCCAGGCGAGTGGCACGGAGCAGCGGGCGCGGCTTGCGATTGGCGGAGCGCGCGGGGCAGGCCGCCACGCCCCGGCGACGGCTCCGCGCGCTCCGGCCGCGCCAGTGTCCGCCAGACCGCCGAGCGCGCCGGGCCTCCCGCTCCCCCGCGCCTCGCTCGGCTCCGCGTTCCGTACGAACCCACCAACTACACCGTCGCGAGTGCATTATGACACTAGTGAGCTAGCGGGCCGTTGTGACGGTGTCAAATAATTGATGTGTATGTGTTCACGTGCTTGTGTGGTGTGTTAGCTTGGGCCCGTGACGAAAAACGTTCGTGGTGGCCAGCGGAGCCTTGCACCCGGGCTCGGGCCGAGCTTTCATGGCTCAGCCTAGGGTACGTACGCTATACTTTCAGTGACACACGTTAGGTACACACACGACACCCCCGCAATTATATAGGCGGACTGAATTTGTATCTCTGATGTTTATTAGAAGAACTAAATAAAAAACATGTGTAGAGAACAATAGTGATATACGAGTGGAAATGTAAACAACGTCCGTGGTATGGAGATGTGAAATCAAAATGCGAGTCCGAAAATAGTAGCGATGTCCGATGCGACACATTAGGCGCGCCCGTGCACCGGGGAGCTGTTATAACAAGTTGAACAATGCGTTCGGAATATGTAATCGCGCGTTCGTAATGTGTCCATTGCGCCGACGTTTTATCGCCGTTGAACAATAAATTAACGCGTTAAGCGTCGTTAAAAGCTCACACGATCAAATCATAATGCCAATCTGCCCTCGTAGGTTGTTCACATTTCAAAAAATGCGCATAAAATCGTGTCAGTATCCGTGAACTTGAGGCAACGTCGCGGCGCGGCGGCGATGAGCTAAGAAACAAAATAGATTCATTGACGTTGCTGGCAACGTATGATAATAAGTGTTGGTATATGTGATGTGTAAATAAATGAATGCGGATGGACACCTGATGGAATAAGCAGACTGGCGACAACAAATAAGATAAAATGCTGTGCAGCGGGGAGTCCATTGTGGCCAACTGCTCTTATAGGGTCGGGCTCGTAGTAGGTACAGAACGGAGCGAGCGGCTTTCAACGCACGGTTGGGCACAAAAGGGACTATCTCGGAAACCAACAATAAAATTCAATTGACAATGACGGGGGAAAAAAGTATTTCTGGTGCGCGCCACAAAGATACCCTAACGGCATTTTAGGAGACAACTTTCCAAAAGATTTAGGGTTGCATTGTTTTTGTTAAACCAGGTAACGTTTGTACTTACGTTTAATCCTTTTTTTGCGTTGGGTATTATTAACGTAAGAATAAAAATATTAAAATTATGACAGTAATATAAGTAGGTACCTACTAAAGCTTGGAATAAAAAATACGTGTTTGCAGTAAGTGTACGAACATTGTAAATTATATATTCATTTGTTCCACCTAGATAAACTATGCATATAATAATAAATATATTTAGGTAAATTTTTGCGTATTAAGATAATTTCGTAATAACTGTAAGGTTTACAAAAATAAAATGTCAAGCCAGTTTTCCTTAATAAACTCAGTCGGGCATGATCATTACGATAATGATATATGAAAATAGTTTACCATTTAAATGCAGATTATAAATATTATAATACCACAACAGTTATTATTGGGCTATAAATCATAAATCATTACTTCAAATACTCGTAAGTACAGTATTATATATACAGCAAACGATAATAATATTCCAAGTTAAAATTCAAAACATTATTAGGTACCAAAAAAATTAAAACCAAGTTATAATAGGTAACATTGTAAAAATTCGTAAATTGACGTTTAGTATAACCCCAATGACATTAATCAATGTAATAATATATTTTTAATGTGTAAGCTGTTTGGTAGTAAATCAGTTGCTAAAATGTTATAACACAATTTGTCGTTAAAACGATAAAAATAAATAACACGAGATAACGCCTATCATATGGATCTGGCGTCAATACGTCACCGGCGGTAAATTACATTACGCACCCAAATGTTATTTAATTATTTATCTGTTACTCCACATTTCTCTAATACGCACAGATAAAGTATAGGACAGATTACAAATGTTTCTTTCTATTCGCGCCTTTTTTCTATAACACTGCCAGTGTGTATTGTTTAGAGCTGAATATTTCTTTTGTTGCTTATATTATTGTTTTAAATTTCGAAACGGACTTCGCTAATAAGAATTATAGAAACATTTAGATTATAATGCCATGGTCACAGGTCCTTAGTTCTTCAATAACGCGAACTAAGTAGCTACGTGGATATAATGCGCCGCTGCAACCATAATGAATGTGCGCACTTCGATATATTTTACAATGAGAATAGATTTTATTACGAGTGCTTACAAATAAACATTAAACGTATTTAATAAACATTTCTGTTTTAATTAGAATAACATAACACCACGCCAGTACCTAATCACAAAGAGGCAGGCAGTGGAGTGTAGTACCCTCCCACGTTTCACCAGTTACCTACATTTACGTCCCACTATAGAATAGGTTGTGAGTCTTTTGCCATATTTAAATTAAAATATAAGAAAATTATATTTTTATTAAATCAAGATATTTGTATCTTTGAGTTAAGTAGTACCTAATACATCAATACCTTCCCGGAAGCGCAATACATATTTTTAACGCAAAACGACAATTAAAGATAAATAATTGATTTTCTAAATGAACTCTAAGCTTTCCTTCAAGTGTATAACATTCGGTAGAGGTTTTTATTGTTCATATAAAGACTTCTGAATAAGGATTTATCGGAATTGTAACAGGGTATACCGTATCTCCCGCCCTTGTCCCTATTTCTACTCCCTTGAGAGCCACGAGTGGAAACCCTGAAAATTACCACTATATCAATAAGTTTATTGTATGAGTTATGGTTGCATTATTCCTAAATCGTCGCGTTTTAAAATATTAGTATTTCATAAATTTGGAAACGACGGTGACGTGTCAATATTTCTTACGTAAATGTTGACTTTGTTTCATAAAGTTCTTCTCACTTAAGATCATATACCTAACATTATGAGTCCATAAACTTACAAGCACACATAACTACCTGTATAGATAAGATTTGCGTTAGCCGAGTCATATAAATAGATTTAAATTATAAAAACAACGTTGTATATACATATAATAAATACTTAATAATTTCAAAAATAAAATATCGTTTGTATGCAATTAAATTTTAAATAAATCATCCCGAATTTAATATGTCTTGACCGTGGGTATCGCTTAATAGATGTACCACTATATACCATTAAAGTCATCACATTAGTTTTAGGTACTATACACCAAACAAAAAAAACGGCAACCAATTCAACTTCATAAGCTTGTATTTGAAGCAATTAACATGAATATAATGAATCAACAAAACATATAATCCGCTAAAACCTCTTTAGTAGATCTGCATCTACTTGATTAATAAAAACGACTTACTGAGAGCAGAATTTTCGTATGCTTTATGACCGTTAAGTTTTATAAAGTGAATTCTACGAATAATTTGAACAACGAATTTTACGAACCGTATTAAAATTCTATATTTGAACTATTCGTTTTAAACGCTTATTTAATAACATATCTCATTCAGAGAGTTATGAAAATGTTTATTTTATGCTCAATAAACATACCTATTCCGAAGTTCAAAGATCTAATAAAACTAAATGAATAAACTATTATATATAAGCTATTAGATATAAAATTAGATACAAAAACCTCGGATATAACATAATAATTATTGATGAACTATTTTATTAATACTACCTACCTATATAACCTTCTAATTTGGATTTATTTAAATAACCTGCGTGGAAACCGCAAAGTTATCGTTATCAAATAAATTGTCACGAAAGAAATCTGAAAAAGATGCCGTATAAATATGTACTTATAATAACTATAATAAAACACAATTAAAACAGTAATAAGTGATTAAGTATTGTACAGTTTGGTAGTTTTATCGTAAAGCAAGTGCTCTGATAACAATACGTTTCTTTAGTACTTACATTGTACTATAGCTTGCATTATATTACATAACATACTTAATGACATTAACATAAATGTTAATATAAATCGCCCCAATGACCTAGCGGACCGCTGAGTTTTATTACAACTGTGAGAAAAATTTACGTATGTAGTTACAGTAAATATTGCAAAATACAAAAATGACCCATAATAAAGTTCGGCTAGCAATATTATTGTTTTTTTCTTTTATATAACCTTTAAACAAAGACTATATTTATGTTGTTAAAGAAAATTAATGTCTATTTAATCAGGTTTTTTATCTTTTAGGTACAGAAGTTTTATGCAAAATAAAACACGATAGCCCTGGGATAGGAAATTAAAACATTAATTGTGTATTTCGCAAAGCATTACTTTAAATTTATTAACGGATGTTTATAATTGTTATTTTCTTGAGTAATTAAGCATACAAATTTAATTTCTTAACTATATTTTATTAATATAATATGCTGCGTTTAATTAATAAAATTTTATCAATATTATACTAAAATATCATTCAATACATTTAATTCTTATTTTTTTAAATAAGAAAACTATTGAATTTAATGAATTACAGGTAAATCGTTCATAATTTACCATTTTTCGTGCAATGTGGATTTTATAAAATTTACTTAATTTCATTATTTATCTTGGTCGGGTATGACGGTCGATAATTTCTCTATGTTTAATGATTCTTTTATCTTATACTACTAGTGTAATGTACAATACATTTTATTATTAAAAATATATGTCATTATAACTTAAAGACGTAGGTAAGTAGGTACTAAAGTGTCCGACGGTCGGCGCTCACACGGCGCTAACAAATGTGTATTATGTTCAAACTACATGTGTTTCAATCGAAATACTTATTGCTATTTTTACGCCAGGTCCCTTACGGGGCAGGCAGAAAGACCTGCCGCGCTTTTTTCAGACCTGCCGCGCTTTTTTCAGACCTGCCGCGCTTTTTCTATGTAAATAAGTAGGTAAAAACGTACGCAGGTATGTAGTTACTCAATTACTCTTCCCTGCTTTGCAGTATCATTTGGTTTCCTTATAAAATAGCTGTTTTTCTTATAGCATAGAATTTAAGTTATATTGTCGCTTACAGAAATATTTTGTTTTACAATTCTAATAGATAATTTATTGATCGCAATATCGGGGCTAGTGATATATGAATATAAACTGTCGAAATTCTTACTAATATTTTAATTTCTTTTTGTAGATATTGATTTACAATGAAGTTATTTGAAAATTTTCATTTCTATTATCCTCTACAAAAGCATTCTATCAAAATAAATAATTAACGATGAAAATTGAGCGTTTAAAAAAACCTTGATCTAAATTTACCGTAGGTACCGTCGAGTCGAGCGTCCCTGTTTATTATATGTTGGTAAAACCAAAAATAATCCCGCAAGGATTTACGGTTTTACACAGATAAGAAATTCTCGATAAATGCCAGGAGTATCTTAATACCAGCACGAGAATATACTCTTTATCGTTAATAGGATACAGGCTTTTGTTAATCAATTTTATAATCTGTGCCCTAATCAATAATTCCATTAAATCTTCAGGGCACGGTAAATAACGTACCTACATAAGTGTTCTTTATATAGTTTTTTATATGTGTTTTTTAACTTTTTTATATAGTTATATCAATAAAAATAGACTTATGATAACCACGTATGTGTTTAATAATATCCTTATGAATTATTTAACACTGCGAATACTTTTATAGTTGTGAACAGTAAGAGAGAGCGCAATCGTACCGAGGAAAAGTTCATTGAAAATTGTCGTGTTCATATTTTATAACGATAAACATCTTTTTAGAACGAATAACATTAATTATGTCTTACCTTTAAATACATTTATTATTGTACATAGTTTTATTTATAAAAATCATACGACGGAAATATAACTTCGTTAACGCTAACTTTTATCAATGTTTTGATTTTATAATTGCACATTTTTGTTCGACTATATGTATAATCTATCACTTTATACGCTTAGTACTTGATAAATGTATTTATACTTTAAAAAAAAGGAACAGTCACCGAAACAAAGAACGTATTCACGTTCAAACAAAGAACGTATTCAAAATTTGAATATGGAATTAGTAAAATGTCACTAAGTAAAAATCACTTGTCGTGCGTTCGCGCCTTTTTATCGGTGTTGCCGTTTTAATAACGTTTAGGGTGTCTGTAAATTAGTGTCCAAATTGCAACACGAAATTATATTTACATAAGACTTGTCCGAATATTGTGAGCGGAGAGCTATCGTAAATTTTATGATATACCCGATAAGGGTATCAATTTGTCCACTACTATGATAATGTTGTACTGATGGCCCACTAACGCCTGATAACGCACTTTGAATAAATGCTTACCAATACTTTTAGCGTGACTTATTCATGTGGTGCTTCAATTGGGTAGAAAAAATATGTTGTATTTGAACAAGACGATAAACGTGACATACAAAATTTAAATTGTAGTTGCCTATGAAATTAAGGTTTAATTGTAATGGATATATGTAGGTATGTGAGTGTACATTGCGAACATCAAATATCCATGACAATTAACTGTGCCAGATAACTACTGTGATATTAAAACTTATTCAGTTAAAAAATACATCTGTTTTAATGTTAAATTTAAGGATTCCAAATTTTCGTTTAATTGAGTGTCTAAAGTACAATTGTGTTTTAAATATCGCAAAAAAAATTGGACCGTAATAAACAAGAGAAGTGGTGGTTAAGTAGCAAGTACGAGGCGCTATCAGTGAATACATCTGCGTGAGCCGAAAACTGTTTAACGACCATTTCAACTTTATCCAAATACCACAGACTGTAAATACAATTTCACATGTTCATTCTGACGTTCCAAACAATAAACCTTAAATCCACTCACTACTAATTGTAAAACGTAAAAATGTTGGTAAATTGCAACAAAAAAATTTAAAACATATTTTGTGCAAATAAAAAAATATTGAGTTACCTACTAAGTTTGTCGTGACACCAATGATATTTATGACATGAAATAGGCAGTGTCACATAAATATTATTAAAATTCTCAAACGCACGTTATAAATGCTTGTTGCGTTCGCGAATAAAACGATCATATGATTGCGGGCGGCCATTATTGTTACGTTATTTTTTTCTAAGACGCCGATCCACGGCCGATGTGACCGTTCGGAGCGCATTAAACTTATTATAGGCACTTATTTTCAACAGTAAAGATAATACAGGAATTGTATAGGCAGTTTTGTACACGATAAAACGACTCGATTTTATGTTTTAAGTGTTGAAAAATGCTTCGCCATTATTTTTGTCGCCGTACCACGATAACAGGGCAACATTAGTGCAACGTTTTTAATTTTTAGGGCTGGCAAGGTTGCGAAACGGCGTGCTTAGGTGTTAGGTTGCGAATTGAGGAAGTGTTGATAGTGTTAACTATTGTGTTTCCACCCGCGTCACATGTAACACTTATCACCTGACAAGGTATACACCGTCGATTTCGCTTTTTATGGTTTACAAATAAAATTTATTGGACCCTCACTAACAGGCCGAGATAATATATTGTATTTAAACAATTCAAATTATTGCTTAATGGAGAAATGTTGATGTTTGATATGATTTATGACACGGATCATTGTTGTCAATCACAGTTAGGTCGAGCAGCTGTCCGATAATATTGAAAACTGACACAAATATTCAAAATACATAACAGCATTGATCGTTAAATTCACTTCGTTGTTAACATTAAATCGAAACAGAGACGTAGTAGTTTCACGAATGATACTTATTTAAAAATGAAAACGGCAATTAAAAATACCGTCTACGAGGTGCGTGTAAATTAATTACATTTTACATTTGAAGATAACAATATAGTCAATTTGAATTAATTCTGGGTGTTCTAGACGATAATATTCTTTATATTGTTGAATCGCTGACCAAAGATATCAGAATGAGACCGTTCCTAAAAGATAATACAACCATTACTATAATTTATAATGATGACTGTAATTAAAGGTATTTTATCTGTGCGAGGTATAATAAAATGTATTGTTTCTCATAATATGTGGACTCTGGCCACACATTCGAAAACTAAACGTAACCACTAATCCGAACGGACGCGTCTATCTTGTCTATTTCTTATTCAAACTCGAGAACCCATTTCGGGCACAGATAAATAACACTTAAAACGGCCATCGTACGGTGACCACATAAATTTACGGTTGATGTATTATATATAACATTACATAAGACAGGAGATGTTTTAAAATATTTATGTATATAAATAAGTAAATACGGAACCCGCGGGACCGCTCCCTGCGTTTAAATGCAATTGGATGATTAGAAGTGATCATTTTTTCAAATCGAATTACGCATTACCAAAAGGGAAATGGCGACCATTTTGATTTGATGATTTGAGTACGTCACAGGTTATTTCGACTTGTCTGCACTCAAATGTTTTGTGGTTATCTTTGTGGTATTGATAAAACAAGTTCCGGGCTTAAGACACATGCTACGTTGGTAAAATTATTTAATGTACACGGAGCTTCGTTGAATGCGACTGTGATTTGTTTACGCGAGCGCGAGCAACGCCATGGTACGATACTTATAGGAACAAAGAGACTGGACGCAGTACGTAATGTATTAAAATTTAAAATTAAGCTTCTTGGCTGTAGGCGTAGGATTAGTTACGAGCAGATATATATACCTACGGCCATACATTAGTTTTTGTAGTTGTCCGTTAATGGACTCTCACGGAAATGTAGTAATCGAAAATTCCGAGATTACATTGATGCATGATCATATGGCGGACCGGAGACAGATTTAATAAATAAAAATAAAAATAAACCATTTCAAACTCTTGTAGATTTTTCTTGGTTTTCTGCTAAAAGTCCTACATTGTAAAATTCTATGTTAAAATTATTATTGTATCTTAGATAACGATATACGATCAGACATAATTTATGAGTCTGCTATTTAAATATACCCACAAAATTAATATTACGTACAGATGTATTTAACATTGACTTGTTTTTAAAAAGGAATACATGTTGAGGAATTCGTAATTAGTAATTTGTTAAGCGGCTATGTCTTTTTTTTTAATTTGAATTTATAATTGTATGACAATAATATTGGCGGCCAATTAAAGGACTTTTTAACTCTTCACGCCTGTAATCCCCGAAGAGGTAGGCAGAGGAATGTAGAACATTCCCACGTTTCACCAGTTACTGGTATGGAATAGGTGGTGAGCCTATTGCCATATACCGGGCACATATCCAGACTCCGAGCCACTACTAGAAAATCTAAA
>DWFO01003914.1:0-11824 GCA_018246595.1 Mimoniades nurscia nurscia
CACAATGGTTCGCCAAAAAGAGTTTCAGATCTATTTTGGTATAACAAAAATTACAAGTCATTCACCTCGGCGTCACATGCTGAGCAAGACAATTTTACAGATGACATACATGCTAATTTTAATTATAAGTAATAATGATTAAAGCCATCAGTAGCACGACAACGGTCTGACCTCCCGCGCTCACACCCTTTCTCACACCCGAGCGTGGAAATTTTTGGATATGGCATAATAAAATATATTCTACGATATATCTGCCAGATGTTTTTTAAATATGCTGAAATTCTTGTTAACATAATTACTGCTCTGAGAAATACTCATAAACAACTTAGATTTAGGATACAGTGAATAAAAAAATGATTGTCGTGGTTTAAAAAATAATCTAACGTTATCAATGATGGTCTCGCAACGAAAATTGTACATAATAGGGACACTTTCAAACAGGGGTTCGCGTTTAGTGAACTTCTTATAGGTACCTAAATTAAAGAAGTGCATTAATGAAATTGGTTTAAATGCACATTTTATAATTTGCATTTTGATAGAAAAAGATGTTTCAGTTTATCTTTCAAAGGACGAAATTAATGCCAAATGGCATGTTCTGCGAATGAACTCAAGTATTAATGAAAATTTACGGTAGGCTACTATTATTTTTAAACATTCTGTTATGATATAACTTATTTTATGACATAAAGCTAATATTTGCGACTCCATTGATAGACGGAATGTAATTCCATGCGTTATTATTGAATACTTTTCCTTTCATTTGTGTACTAGTCAATAATAATATCATCGTCTAAATGGTGCGACATGGAACACAATACGTAGAACGTGGGGGAGCATTACATTCTGCCTATGTCTTTGAAGAATACAAGCGTGATGTTTGAAGAGAAAGATAGGTTTTTGACTCGAGCACGCGGGCGATAGATTTATAATTTCTCATTCTGATTGAGAATACCTCCTCCAATGCCCATCCGTAGTGCAGACGTTTCGCGGCTCCGCACCCACCCCCGGCCGCCTGTGTACGTCTTGAACCCACTTCCTATAATTAATTACACTCATTATCATTATTGTTCGGAAGGCAGTTTTGCTTCTATAATGAATTGTTCGCCGCCATCATTAATTAGTTTATTATAATAAGAAGCGGAACTTCGTTGGGAGATTAATCAACTTTATCTGATTGCGTCGCTTTTGAATATTTGCTACTTGCAAAAATCGAATTTGTGTCGTTTTGTTGGTACGTTAAATTTTCTATCAGAATATTATTGTCTTAACAAAGATTTGGGACCTGGCAAGATTACAGAATAATAAAAATTATTGTAATAATTGTAGGTCCAGTTTCTCGATAATGCTTAGAGATTATTATTTGATTTTAACTAACGCACTTAGCTTTATGTGAAAACTGAAGTCCTTTTGCACCCTCGCGAAAACACGCCTATAACACAACGGACAGAACTCCGTATGTACTCGTAATTAAATTAAGCAATTTTGTATTTCGCAAATACGTTGAAATAAGCTGTAACAACATTTCTATATCTCGCCAAAATACTGAAGACATTATTGAGATAACATGAACTGTGACGAGAATGCTTTTTACATCTCCATATTCACGCGAACTTTGCTAACACGCACACAGTCATGGCGGACTGTTGCCTTAAACCGTCTCATTCTGACAGACATGCCCAACAGTGAAACGATAAAAGCGTTGATGACTATGATGCGTGACGATTATGGGCATCCCACTCGCGGGTAACCTATGTCCAGCAGTGGACTTGACCAGGCTAATGATAATGATGATAACAATGGTCACATTTACGTGGAGTGTGACAACCCTGTAACGTACAATGAAAGCGGGTCGATGACGCTGCCTGCGATCCGCGAAGTGTGGCAACCCTATAAATAAGGGTACCGCGAAAGCAGGTCTACAATTACAAATGTATTTATATAAGCAGCTTCAGTTTATTTATTCATGAATCGCGTTCGCGAACGGCGCGGCGACGAGCTGGTTCCATTACCGGCCTGTTATGTAGGACACACGAAAAATAAGTTAAAAACTCATTTCAATGTAGGGTTGAGTTGAATTTTTAAGTTAATGTATCTGTATAATATGCTTATGATAGCCTCGTTGGTTGGTTGGTAAAACAGAATGGTTGCAAGTGCCGTTGTTGATCGAAGGGTCCTTAGTTCGATCTTCTTTTCGGGTAAACCATTCCCATTACTAGCTAGGAGCGATGATTCATCCAATTGGATAACTTAACTATTGAAAAGTGACAGTGCTATCCCTTTGCCTACCGTTTCAGGAAAAAACAAGCGCAATATAGGCATGATGACAATATAAAAGAATCATAGAACATACCATTTTGTTTTGTCAATTATGTTTTAAAAAACGTGAATAACTTTTTGTTATTTACTCAAATAGAGAGATTAATGTCATATGGTGGGCCATAGTCGGTCGGTCGGGCATCGAAAAATAGTACGTAATTATACAAAAATGGCGTTAATGGACTTCTTTAAATAAGTCGAAATACTGACGACTTGTCTGATACTCCAGGTGTCTTCAGCATTCAGTTCTTCTTGCCCTTAGTTAAACCATTGACCTTTTCGCCATGTTTTTACCATAATTTGACTAGCCCTTTAGTGCAGTGGTTAGTGAATCTGACGGTTGTGCCAGGGGTGGTGGGTTCGATTCCCACCCAGAATAAATATTTGTGTAATGAGCACAAGTATTTGTTCTGTGTCTGGGCGTGAAAAATAAAAAAAATATGTATTTAAGTATATACATATTTATATGTATATATGTAGTTTATCAGCCATCTGGTTACCATACCATAAGCTCTCTTGACGCTTACTTTGGGATCAGATAGCCGGGCGTGGAGATGTCCCGAGATACTGTTATTATTATATAAACAAACAAATATGTGTTTTCATGGCATTTATGTTCACTGCCTCCCCCTTACCGAGACACAATATGTGTGTCATGACGTCATCCTCATGTATGACGTCATCTTCAGTTCCATTCCGTGAACGACCTTAACCTGGAAATGAGACTTCACGCAACAATAGATTTTCCATCACTCGACTCTCAATGTACGCATGTGTAAATCAATTATTAAGCGCTTCCATGACAAGAAAGCGTTTTGAAAGGACTCGGTAAATACGAGTATAAGGTCATCAACATCCGTCTGTTACCGTCCGCAGCCGCTTATAAGGTATACTAATTAGAGGTGTGGAATACTGTTTCTAATAGGATATTTAATTTTATTATGGGTGGAAACAGATCTGTGCATAAGTTTACATTAATATCCACTAGTTTCCTCGTGTTTGTTATATTGATAAAGTGAATACAATAAAAAATATGTCGCGAATATAATAACCATTATTTATCAATGTATTCCTTTGAATGATAAGATAATTTGACTTGATTTGACCACGTTGCCCAGCTGTGGGTTGGGTGAGTTCTACCCCGCGCTGAGGGCGCACAAGATACCTCAATATGCTTCCAAGCACGGTAAAAAATATTAAAAATAAAGTATAGTAAAGCGTTATATTCGTGTTAATTGTTGTAAAGCGTATATCGTAAGCTAATCTGCACACATTGTACTTTTACATATTATGTTTCTTGAGTCATGTGAATGTTACTAGGTAGCGTTAGACTTTTACATATATAACTCTATATATAACCCTTCTAATTCTAAAAGCAGATTTGTATTCAACAATGTAACAATAAAAGGGTTAATGAAAATAAAAACAATGGCTTAAGTCAGAAGTGCCACTATACTCCTGATTCGATGAGTAATACACTCGAAATACACTATATAGAACAGTGGTATTAAATCAGTTTAAAATGTATTTGCAGAGTTAAGTTGAAATAGACTTGAGCGCAAAATATCCGCCCATTAAGTGTTCAGTTGATCTGTTAATTTTTAGATGCGACCCCCACACAGACACGGCAGACGGGACCTCGTACACTGACGTATTACGTATTGGGTTTTATAGACAAGCGAATTGCTATTTTGTTTGTTAAAATGACATTTTTACGCTTCGTGTCAATAACGACTTCATTAATCGTTTATATTCGTGTGTGTATTGATGTACATGTGTTCATAACATTTGCAAAACATGGAGGTACAATGTGTGTCTAGAAATGTTGAGCGAATGTAAAAACTACTTCATATGTATTTAACGTGTGAAATTGTTTGTATTTTAGCGCGTGGCAGGGCGCGATTACGCTCTTTGGAGTGATGTTTGGAATGATGGATGTGGAATGTTGTTTTTTTTTTTATTTCAGGCATTAATTTAAAGATTTTTACAAAGCCGCTTGATAATTAAAAAAAATGTTATTGGTTCTTCTATATTTCTTAATTTAAATAAGACTGACCACAATTCAAACTATTTATTGTGTTATATATTATCTTATTCCATTTCTTGATTACATATCGAATTGCAGTTAATTACATTGCATCCAGAACGAAAACACGTGCTCATCAATCAGAGCTTTCCTCTAGGTCTTAATTGAACCCGCTGCCTCTACCTCGGCAATCATCTCCAGTAACAATTATACCAATGGACCGGTTAATAATATCTACTTTACCCACAAAAATACTACGAAAACACATAATTGCACTGACATATACGCGAAGATCAAGTGCCGTAAAAATAAATTGTTTATAGCTTGACATTAAAATAATAACAATAACTAACATATCGTTGTCTCTTTATAATTGAGTTTCGTTAATTAATGATATTTTAATGAATTATTACGCGGAATAATCTTAAGTTAAATTAAAACACAAACTTGTTCTCGTAAAATTATTGGAGCCAGCTACCGGTTGGACGAGTCATCACTTTTTGCACACTTATTGAGTTTATAAGAGATATGTATATTTAACGATATATTATTATGATACAACTTGCATTCATTGCTCCCATATAATATTGTTATATTTATTAACTATAGGCCTTATTTTAAATATAATTAACATAATTAGATGTCTCTTCGAATATAAATTTATTATTAATTTCATATCATGAAAGCATCCATTCAAAAACTGCTGTTGTGCAGCAATATGAACCAAGTATGAGCGCTGACATTTAATAACTTGGAAACGACAATCAATGTCTATCACAGAGCCGCCGAGACGCGACACGTTACTAGGGCTCGTGATCAATTATTAACCGAAGGTAGCTTTCGGCCGCTCCAAGTTGGCCAGATTTAAAGTTGTGACGTCATTCAGTTATTTAGAAGCAAGTTGTTACCTTACGAAGGACGTTTGTTCTGTGCCTTGTCAAGCTCCAGCTGCGGGATGTATCTGGAGTTTTGAAATGTTCTTATCGACTCGATGTTTGATGCGCTTGCCGATTCGCGCACTATTATCGGATTTGTATCGTAGGTACAGAAGATTACTTGATGTATTTGGTATTAAGGTAAGCTTTGTCTAGGGTTGTGATTTAGGCTGATTATAATTCTGATATCTGAGAAATAAACTGTTAAAATTTACGCCCATTGATATTTAAAGTTAAGTAGATTCCGTAGACGTAAA
Organism: Mimoniades nurscia nurscia; assembly: GCA_018246595.1. Lineage (NCBI taxonomy): Eukaryota > Metazoa > Arthropoda > Insecta > Lepidoptera > Hesperiidae > Mimoniades > Mimoniades nurscia. The sequence goes on from DWFO01003914.1 coordinate 5,535, forward strand.
AGTAACTGGTAAAAAGTGGAAGTTTGTTACTCCTCTGCCCACCTCTTCGGGAATTACAGTCGTGATTTTACGTAGTTAAAGTTTATACAGAGGTTCTTCTCTACATAAATGTCGCGTTACTATGCAGAAGGTACGATTTTTATAAAGTGTATTTTACGAATTCATGCCGAAAATAAATATTTCATTATTAACTTTCTTACTGTCAGTTTTATGCGTATACTGCTTTTTGGTTGAACAGTAGCGCATAGTAGAGGTGTACTCTTTTACTGTTAAATGCTTCGTGAGTGCTTATATACATAGTTATATTTTTACTTATGTATATATATACAAACCCTCTTATCTTTCCACTGCTGGAACAGTGGGTCTCCTCTCAGAATGAGAGGGTTAAGGCCATAGTCTGCCACTCTTTCCAAGTGCAGGTTGATAGGAGTGATAAACTTCATACGCCTTATAGAACATTTTTTTTGAGAACTCTAAGGTGCGCAGGTTTCCTCACGATGTTTCCCTTCACCCTAAACACCGTTCACTTTATGTAAAGAGGTGCGCGCTAGGGTTACAACTCGGGGTCCCGGAGTGGGAAGTCGAATTTCAAAATACTACCTATCACTGTGCCAATGATTACCTATATATATCCGGCATAACACAGGTACAATTTTTCGGGATGACCCGACTAGTTTCAGAGCTATACTGAAACCCAGTCTCACTTACGGCGACAGTGTCTGCCGCGACCTCGCTTTTCCAGCACGAGCTCAACAAAAAGAACCTCGTATAGGCCCGAAACTAGTTGGGTCTCAAAAGAAGTAAGAGTTAACTCTATTGCTACAAATGTAATCAGATGTATACTCTTAGACATAAGAAACTAAATATGTAGCTTTCAAATTTTATTTTTTACAATCGGAAGGAAAACGTCTTGAGAAAAGGAGAGTCGAGCAACAGAAGTGTCCATAGTCAGCAGTTGTCGTAAAAGGCTACGGTTTTGTCAGGATTTTGTTAGTATCTTAATCTATATGAGATACGCTAATACAAGCACTTCTCCTTTGCATAGGTACGGTGGAAATTGTCACATTATTACCATGATGACCTCATTGTACGAATGGTTGCAAGAGCAACTGCTGATCGAGCGGTCCGCCGATCGAATGCCGGGTCTAGTACCATAAGATTTTTCTAATTTAGAATGTCTCCTTAAAATCTCTAGTAGACGCTCAAAGTTTGTATGTGTTCCAGATGTATGGCAATTGGCTCATCACATATTCAATGGTATAACTTAAAGGTGATACGTGAGAGTGTAGTACACTCCTCTACCTACCTCTTCGGAGATTATAGGCGTGACGTTATTTTATCTACAGTATTCAAAGCAAGAATAACTCAACATAACTGATGTGCCTTCTCCCATTACTTCTTGAGAAACGCATGTTTCGTGATTACGAATGATCACACGTAGTTGTGGAACGAAATTTATGGTATAATTCGAAACACGCATTGTTAAGGAAATGTTTTTAGTGAAGAAGTTGGATAGGTTGGTTTATTATTATTATATAATCACGCTCTCCTTTATGGGTTAGGTATAGAGGTCTAAACATACATATATACATACACATTGAGATGTGAAAGTGGAATGAAAGAAATGTATGTACCATAATATTATTGTGCGAGTCCATCATGTATCAATGGTCGGAGTGTTATTGAAATTGAGCCTTCAACTAAATTTTTCAATTAGATATCATTAACTGACCAATTTTGTACGTATTTTCACTTTAACGTCATTTTATATGTACTATCTAACTTTGAAATTGAAAAAGCAATGAAAACCTAGAGCGTCAAGAATAGAAGACAAATAGTTTTCTATTACCTCCATAGAAAGCAGTGCTACATTTTACAAACCTCCAAATAAATAAGAACTATTTAAATGCTTTAAGGATGTTGTAAAAAAGATTTCTACGAGTTTTATATGAACACTTCAAATGACGAGTTTATTACTTTTCATAAATTTTTAAAATTGTACAGTATCTCTGTAAACATCGCTGTTAATATTTGCATTACATTAAATCACTAAGTTATTTTGATTGTTGACCGTCCATCAACCCCAACGTCCCTTAGGAGAGGACCCAGCAGACAGACGGACTGATGTTCCTGACCAATCACATTCATAAAATCACGGAAAAAGCTTCAAAGGTACAAATTGAAGCTCGTCCAATATTTCCTAGCTCCTTGACTACTTCCTTTCCCGAGCACGTCTTGACAATGAACTCAGCAATAGATTTCTATTTCCATTCAGGAGTGAGGCAAGGTCACAACGCGTCACTGAACTAGTTAAATCCCAGTGTACAGTGAAAGACAAGCCTTTTTCAAAATTTATAAAGTTTACATTGCAATGTTAAATGAATTGGAGTATAGAATTTTAAAATGTAGATACTATTTTTCCTCCAAATGTGTGACTAACGCGTTATAGTAGGTAAATACTTAAATAAGGTACATATATTTAAATAAATCAACATTTTTAGAAATTTTGGAATGGAAAGAACTTTCTTTACAAAGTGAGTAACGCGTTGACATTTTTCATTCGATGCTCAAAATTTTCAACCGACACAAACTACTCACATTGTATTTTAAATAAACAGTGATAATTTTCGCAGTCATTATCGATTGATATAATTGTAATGCAAAATAGAACCTTTTATTAAATTTTCTGACGTTTTCACATGCGTGTTGAAAATAAAAAAATCTCTGTTGTACACCTCGCAGCAGGTTATGTGGCTTAGCGGCAATTTTACCAATCTTGTTACGCTCGGAAATTGTGCGCATATATAAAACAAATCCACGGAAACTTGCTTTTCCTTTTGTGTTTCCGCTTTAACCAAAAAAAAGGGTTGTCAAATCGGTCTTGCGCTTTTTGTGACAACTGAAAATCAACTCGTGCATACAGAGAGGCGGAAAAATCGAAGCCTGAAACACCCAGTGATTTCTAGCACTGAAATACTAAGTTAGACTTTTTTCCCTTTTTAATACCGCGTGGGAGGATTCCCAAAATCCAAGCACAGCCTTGTTAGATTGACGAATTGATGTCTCACATAATGGGCGAAGTTTTCCTAACAATAGCCAGTGGATCGCACGGAAAACTACCGAAACTATGTCGCACACATTTTATACAACTGAATAACTGAAAATATTGACGGATAAACTTACGAGTGTTAAAAGAAAAATTATTGTATTTTATATCGTATCTTATGTAATGACATAATGTACCTGTATGGTATAAAGTCTATCACTTGAAACAACTTATCAGTTAATGTGACTGTAGTCTTTTTATAATTCAATAGAAATAGACGTGCCCCAGAAACCTTGTGTGATCTGGGTCAATTGAAGTCTGTGAAAAATAACTTCCGAAAATAAAGCGATGACGCGGACGTCTTTTGGTTTAAGCTATGACTAAACCTAATTTCTGCAATATACACACTGTAAGGAAAAATAATTTTTCGCAAACTGCGCTCTGATATTTTCTAATAATAAACCAAGTGGGTACAATGATCATCATAATATCAACTGTTAATAGCCTTGTTGGCATTTTTCAGTCTCTTTGGTAGTATTGGTTGCGATTGTCGATCGAGGGGTTGGCGGAGAGGAATCGGAGTCTTAACCTTAATATGACAAAGTCACTAAGGCGACTATTAAAAGCTACGCTACATCACACCTGTAATCTCCGAAGAGGCAGGCAGAGCAGTGTAGTACAATCTCGAGATTCACCTGTTATGTTATAGATCCCACCATGATCTAAGTAGTGAGTATTTTACCTCACACCGGCCGCAAATCCAGACTTCGCGCTGCTAGTAGGAATAACTTAGAAAAATCCTATAATTCCTATAATCTGGGGATCGAAAACCAGAATCTCGCTCAGTAGTCGCACTTGCGAGCACTATCCCATAGACGACCACCAAATATGTACTTTGAACATTACAGATAAAAAAAAACGATTCTTAAGGAGTAAACTCCAAAAATCAAAAAATATCGTTATTACATACCTACACAAAGGTTGTGCGGTAGGTTGAACTGGGACAATGTACGAGTATTTACGATAAATATCAACAACCTTAATAGACGCTTCGCAAAAGAAATAGATGTAATCGAGAAGAACAACAACAATTTTACGACCTGATGGTTACGTTCATTGAAAAAAATATTAACAATTGCAATAAGTTCTTTGAGAAATCATGCCTGTATTCCTGAGCTGGTACTAATGGATTCTGGTAACTTAGATTTTCTAGTTAAACTCTCTGATCACTATCAGAGTCACTACTCGGAGTCTGGATTTGTGTCCGGTGTATGACAGGCTCGCGTCCTATTACATAGTTAACGTACCGCAATATAAATTTTACTGGTGAAGCATGAATGTGTATCTTCTCTACCTACCTCTTCGGGATTTATAGGCGAGATGTTGTTTAGTAGTTCACGTTAGCCTACGTGAATTGATAAAGAACTATAATTGATCATTTCATATTATACTGTTTTATTTAAATTCGAACTTAAAAGATCATTTTTATTTAAATTACATTTGTTTGATACCTACACACATACATATGTTTCAATTACACAAAAAAAATTCTATCACATCAGTTAGTACTTCGATGCTGCTGTACTAAACAGGTTCTACATTATTCATTTTTTCAATTAGTAGTAGTTGTATAACAGAGTACCTATACATTTTGCATAAATATCGCGATGAGTAACGACTGACATTTTTCAAAATATTATAAGATTGTATCAAGTACAGTTTTCATGTAGAGCATTTTGAAAGAGAATTATTGGAGTGTAGAAATATTCGTTGGGGCGTTACAAGTAACCGGCGTGCATGTAAGAAGAGAGTGATGAATGCGGACGAAGCACGACAGGTGTGTAAGAATAGAGATATTTGGCACTCTGTGCTCTCTGCCCACCCCGCAAGGGAGCTGGCGTGAACATAATATGCACATATGTATGTATGAAGAAATATTCGTCATTATGGCCGAGTCGCACAGTAGGTATGCTGTCTATTCTTGAATTCGTAAATCCATAGCATTTCGATAATGTTTGTCTCGAGTGTCGTTGTACCTACTCGTATATCAGATGAGATTAACTGTAGTAATAGTTATTGTCTTGATGTGATTTGCTTGGCTTTCATTCTTTGCGTCAGAGACGTCAAGGTGTCATTTAAGATAGATCCATCCGCACTGCTTCCTTGTCCAATATTAATATTTATCATACCAAAATTCCTACCAGTCGTTTTGCCGGTGTTTAAACTTGGACTCTAGATCTGTAGACTTTTCTATTCTTACTTGTTGGTATTCTTTGTTTTTATTTGACGCTACAACCGTAAGAGACCTGGCGTGAATATTATGATAATAATTATGAAGCCATGTTAATTTTTAATGAAATGTGAAATAGAACTTTTTTCTTTTATAAATATAACGTCTATACATTTTTAGAAGACAGAAGATAAGTAACGATACCTAGATAAACTTTTTGTCTCTGCCTTTCTATTGCCTGTGATTTTAGTAGACTGACGTCTTGAACCGGTTTAGGTTTTTTAAACAAAATTCTCTGAAATATTTTGAATATTAATTAATATTATATATTTTTTACAAAATTAAGTTTAAGTGCAAATTTTTTTAATCATTTCTCCTATCAAATTTACGGGACACTTTTATTTTTTGATTTGCGAAGTTTGCTGAAATTGTGACCAATAGTAAAATATTCAAAATTTCCTCCAAGTGTGATTTTTACGAGAAAATTAAAGAAAATGGTTATAAGTTTTGAAAAGTATTCACTGTACATTTAGTTACTTTATCAGAACTTTGTTAAGAAATTGCGAATGTGTATTCGTTCGTTTCCCGGACGTCATCGTTCTTATCACTTAGTAAAAAAATATGTACAAATCATTAAGTTTCTGTTATGATGCTACAAGATTAAAAAATAATTTAAAACAAAGATTTTGAAGAAAATTTTTTTTGAAGAAAAAATCTTTTAAGAAGTTAGCACGAGCAACTGTACATTTAGATTATACAATGTAGAGTACAGAATTTAATTGACACAAAACGGTCTGATGCAAGATAGCATACGACATGAGATGTCGTGTTCGTAGCTAGTAGTTTTGAAGTGGAAATGGCCCACTAAGGTGATGCGTCGGAATAGCCGGTTCGGCTCGATAATGCATTGTCCTGTTACGCGAACACCCCCAAAAATATAGCATGCGAAAAAAGCCGTCCACGCCACCTCCCGCTGGCGTTAATGTCCCCCCACCGCGCACTAAGCTTCTTTTT
>DWFO01003915.1:0-11822 GCA_018246595.1 Mimoniades nurscia nurscia
CGTGGGAATGTCTACATTCCTCCGCCTACCTCTTCGCGAATTACAGGCGTGAAGATACGTATATACAAGAATTGCTCGTAGTAATATTTTAATTAGACAAAACAACTACTTGCAGTTGGTTATTGGTAAAAGTATGAGTTAAATGTAATCCATGGAGACTAATTTCAGCATAACGCGAAGTTTCCTAACTTAATTTTGTAGTTATGTATGTATTCTCGCTTAAAACCGACCTCGAAAGTAAAACTTTTGGTACTTCTCCCTAAGGAAGACTTTCCGATTAGACTTTTGAGGTATAATAAGAATTTTAGTTGTTAAACAGGTCAAATATCATCATGCATATTATATTAGGTTTGTTATTATTCTAAAAGTAGGTACTACCTATTTTTTAGAAAATTTAATACATACATATTATAAGTCAGAAACTTGAGCTCTTCATAACGGAAATTAATTAGCCTCTGCGACTATCGACAGAGCCTTGGCGTGAAGATAAATATGTATATAATTTTAGTTAATATTTTACCTTATTGTACTAACATTATTAAGGTCACATTAAATTTCGTTGTGTTCATCTGTTCCACTTTCTGTAAATGTGTCGTAGGTGTGTGTTGGTGTTATGGTGATGGGTAACACCTTGGGAAATAACACACAGTATTGAAAATACTGTTATAAAGCGACCCGTTTAAATAGGGAAATAAAAATAGCAAAATTCTGCGCCAAAAAGGTCGTGAGTATCAATTAGTAATGTAATGGACCTTATTCCAACTTCTACCCAAATACTACACACAGCAGTGCTGGCTCGCTTCATTAAGACTGCGGCCAGAGGTACGTAACTGAGCGTAATTTATTCCGCATAAAATCTGTCACGTAAATTACGTTCGACTCAAATCGAGTCGAGTCGCCAGTCGGGCGAAACGTAGTTGCAAACCATCCGGCCAATACTCACAGTTGTGGTGTTCACTAATTATATGTATATACACGAAATTTACATGCGTATGTATGTATTGTTTAGGTCTGCCTATGTGAGTTTTGGAAATGTCAGTGAAATTCCGGTTTGTTTGATGTAGTTATTTATTTGGAAAAAATCATATGTACATTACTACATATATCAGCATGTAGGCTCTTACTGTACAATAATAATTATTATACAATAAAGAACATTACGTGTAGTGGATACCTATATAATATTAATCAAATAATAATTCGGGGTCGGGGAAATATATTCTTTCTCCGCTTCAACACGTATAAGGATACTTAGTTTATTAGATATTAATTATGTTATAACTACGACTAATGAAACGTCTGGAATACTGTTTGCGCGAAGGTGTCCCCCTAAGTCGTGATGTTTATTTTAGTAATTTGGTACATAAATACCATAGTGTGTATCAAATGTTTACAATGTTGCGAATGCCCTTAATAATAGAGAATGGGAGTCCACTCTGGTTGTGTTTTAATTCAAACTTACTCGTAAGTTCAGAAATAATTATGGACCATGAGGGATCCTTTGCTACGAGTATAACAAATGAATACGAGTACGAAAAGTTTTGGTGCATTTTACGTGTAGTATTACGTGAGTATAAGATATGTTACATACATTTCATCAATGGTTATTTGACATTTATAATATTACAAAATATATCCTCAATTAAAAATATCAGTCTCCGAGAACAGGTGTTTTGCCAATATAATCTATTCGTCATAGTTTCATGTCCTGAAAATAAATAGACATTTATTGAATGTCACTTTCATTTCATGTCACACAAATACGTGCAATGTAATTTTATTACTATTGGGTTTAATTCTGTTTTTGTTCGTTCCCGCGCAGTGCCAATTAGCTGTTTAACTTGCCTATTAACTGACAAATATTATGAGCATTTTGTAGTCGGCTATTTTAATTGGATTGTCCAATGTTTATAAATTCAATTGTAAAAATACGGGTCGGAGAACTGGATTAAAATATAATTTGAAAGTCAAAATATCTTGGTATTTTTAATTAAAGGTATTGTGTTCTGTTGTGAATAATAAATCTATATATTAAAATGTGGAGTTATATCTTTATACTGATTTCTAAGAACCTAGGCACAGTTAAAGTTTATATAGAAAAAGAGTGTGGTAAACTGAAACTATTACATATATGGGTGACTTTAGCGGCCAGGGCTTAGCTGTGTTTTTATGTTTGTGAGTTGCGCTGTTCTGCGACTAATCGTTCGCCAGAGCCTTATATGCTATGTAGCGGGTACGCCACGTAAATTGAGGTTGGCTTAGAGTTCTGAAAGTTGAGCTTGGAGAGAGAACCTTACATTCCATGTGCGGTACAAATTTATTAAATATCACTGAAATAAGCACATATATACAAACGTAACTGGTGAAACGAAACTCTTCGGAGATTACAAGCGTGCCTTTACGATTATGTTACGTAGTCACGTCACCTTATTACATTTGTAACATGTTGCTATCAACCAAATATATGCGTCATTATCATTACTGTTAATATTGGTTCTACGGTATCCAACTACGTCGCGCCCGTCTGGCGACTCAGCTTAATTTGAGTCGACCGTAACTTACGTGACAGATTTTATGCAGAATAAATTACGCTCAGTTACGTACGGCCGGCAGCAGCCCTAATGAAGCGAGCCAGCACTGCTGTGTGTAGTAGGGCACTAGTTGGAGTAAGGTTCATTACAGTACCAATTGATTCTCACGACCTCACTCGCGCCGACACCTCCCTAATACCCATACTATCTGACATTCGTTATTTTACTTTTTGATGGATCGCTTTAAACAGTATTTTTATGTTGCTGGTCAGCGTTTTTGACGTGGAAATATAGCGTTGGATTAAGAATTTATGAGGTATTTAAGATTCTGCATCTCCTTGTTATTATAAAGACTACTATCACGGAGAATTTAATTTACATTCAAAACTGTGTATGTATGCTGTTGACATCTGGCTGCTTTTGAAAAATTCTATTCTCAGACTTACAACCTATTCTCAGACTTACCAAATATAAACAAAAAAAATCTTAAAAATTTGTCAAGCTGTTTCGGAGGAGTTCAACCACTAACACTGTGACACGAGATTTTTATATATATATTAGATAAACCTATTATAGTAGGATCTCCCTTTAATTCGCTCATTTAAAATTTACGCATGAGTTGTGTATGTTTTGTGCTTATTCCTCCTAATATACATATGTACTGTAATATAGACACAGAGAATATAGTATAGACATAGAGAATATAATATACCTAGACATAAAGAATATAATATAGACAGAGAATATAATATAGACATAGAGAATATAATGTAGACATAGAGAATATAATGTAGACATAGAGAATATAATATAGACATAGAGAATATAATGTAGACATAGAGAATATAATATAGACATAGAGTAGGTAAATCTTTGTCGCACACTGCGGCACTAATGAGATCGTCAACCGAACACTAATAGGCGGCGCGTATTGTTATGACAAATGACGTTGAACACAGTAATTACTGATAATCGACAAACGCTTTCTGATAATCTCATGTAGCCGTAACTAATGCATTTACGCAACTTGCTACATTCTGTTCTATATAGCAGTGCTGAAAGGAGCTAGACGATATTTTCATATCCGTAGGTATAGGTGTATTAACATGAGACAAAATTCTGCCTATAAAACGGTAGCTGATGATGCCGTAGTCTGTAGCAGGGCGTTCTTTTACAACATCGATTCTTCCCAAAGCTGACGTCAGATCGACGGTCGGTCGTAAAACTATTGCCAAATCTATATGCAATTACTCTGACCTCAACCCAGTTGGGAACAGAACAGAGTAATAATATATCAACTGACATTGTTAAATTACTAGCTGTGCCAGCGATTTCACATTTACTAGTATAGATGATAAAAAAAGTCATTCAGAATTTACAACTGATTTTTTTTATTTCAAACGTTAAGTAACACATGTAGCCGGCTATTGTCAAATTGTCCTGTTACATATTGTAATTATTATGGGCTTTCAATACTACATCACGCCGATATTTTCTAGAAGGGGTGTAATACACGTAGGTACTTTTCGCAGTGAAAATCATGCAAGTTCGTTTAACACTCATTTATTTTTGCGTTACCCATTTATTCACAATAATCTTTCACCATTTATGTTATTATATCCTATGTAGGGCGGAGGGGTAGAGGTCATTTACCTGTACATATACGATTTGATAACGCAGCATAATATATATAATTAGTATTGACGCCATAGATGTTTTGATACTTCTGTGAAGTTAAACGCATTGTGTCCATAACTGTACTTACCTACCACGACACAACAAATGAACTGGAACTAGTACACACTCCAATATAAATATAGATAACATCACGCAGTGGAGTGTAGTACACCTTCAAGTTTCAGCAGTTACAACTATGTTCCAGTATGGAATAGGTGGTGAGCCTATTGCCATACACCGGGCACATGTGCAGACTCCGAGCCACTACTAGAAAATCTTAGTTGGAAAAATCCAAGAACATACGACCCGAGAATCAAACCCAGAACTCTTCGATCAGCAATAGCGCATGTACCTAATCCTGCGACCCATGAGGTTTTTATTCATTACGTTATTATTTTATAACGCATTAACATTTATCATCAACTTCGTAGACGTGAAAATGTAAATATTTCCTAAGCAATATTTAATTTCGCAATTGAGACGTTGATTTAACAAATTTTATTTTTAAAACCGTGTCTTTTATAAGGGTCCCTACTATCACTGTCTGGAATTTCCATAAAAGCGGCTTAGTGGCTTTTATGTATAACATTAATAAGAATGTATATAGACATACAGCTTCGTTTAATGATATCACATTACAATACAAAACCCTTTATTGTAAATCACGTAATAAGAAAATAAAGAACAAACAGAGTAGTTGCATGTTATTGTTATTTAAATATTGATATATTTAAGATAAACAATAAACTTTATTGCGACTCCACAGCTGTTGAGGAAAACGTGTTGAAAAAACTCAGAGACACACTCCATGATCTATCAGCTTGAGATTCTAAATGTATCAAAGTAATAAGTATATTCAATCTCATGAATGTAGTTGTCATAGTACGGCTGTGCTAGTATCACAGACATGATCTAAGCGTATTTTGGTGTAATAAAAATATTATTTTCATTTATTTCACGTGATAGCCCGCTTTTTAATTTTAGATAATATTTCGAATTTATTTTAAGTCCTTTTAATTTTTTGCGCTCATACTGATAATTACATAAATAATCATGACTTATTCTAGTTTGATAAGTTTTAATCAAATTGTGTACAGCGGTAATTCGTGTGGGTTGGGATAATTAGTGTGAGTCGTACCAATTAGTGTAAGTAACGTTGTAATTAACAATAACTGAATAAACCAACTTCCGAATACGCCACTAGGTTCATTAATTATTGCGCTACTCTAGAATTCCCTGTACAATTGTTTACAATAAACAAACTTTCAACAACTATTTACGTACGGGTATCTTATTATTTTAATTAGTAGTAAGAAAAGTAACTTCACGCTTGTAATCCCCGAAGAGGTAGGCAGAGTAATGTAGAACACTCCCACGTTTCATCAGTTACTTTTAAGTCCCACGATGGAATAGGTGGTGAGCCTATTGCCATATACCGAGCACACATCCAGAGTCCGAGCCACTACTAGAAACTCTAAATTAGAAAATTTAGTAGTGTAAACGCAGAGAGGCAGTCGGAGTACATATATCGAAGTTTAATTTCCGCTCAAATCAAATCTCTACCTGCGGGCCCGTACAAACATTTACGAGTATGTTAATGTTCATAAGAACTGCATATTCAGAAGAATTTCAATACTATTTTCATTAAACTAGTGTAAATATATATACATTTGTTAAATTATCTTGAAACCTATTAAGGTTTTGGTGATTTAACATATTTTTAGATGATGTTATTGATGAAAATGTACCTAATATTTCAATACATTATTAGATATTTTATGTTAATCTTCAAAATAGGTGTAATTTAAAACACTTTTCGCCACTATACATGTAAAACTGTGGTAATAACATTTCAATGGTGCAATATTTCTTGAAACTTAATTCTTAGGTTCAGTGTCACTACGATTTATCTAACTCAAGGTTCATTATACGCAAATGTATCATGTATTTATGTGTATACAAAAATTACCTTCCGCTATGCAAGTGAGAAAGAATGGCCTAAACAGCGACATTAATCATGAACAACATGAAATAAAAATGTTCGGTCATGTTCATCCTGATATTCAAGTTCACAGTCGTACGGATAACCGGCTGTTTCGAATTAAATCGGGCGGATGTAATGTAAACGTAATAATTCCCATTGTGTGTAGCTTTATCCGGGAGTGTGTGTGTGTGTAGCTTTATAATTTCATGTTGGACATAATTTCATATCACACATCAATTATGTAAGTATTGATTTAAATCCGAGTAGTTTCCTATGCATTCGTTATAAATGCATTGTAAATGTGTAAGTTTGTTTGTGAAATTGGATTGAAGAACATCGTTAGATTATTATGAAAGACATAAGCCAGGGAATGTAAGTTTCTGCACGACGTTTTACTCACCGTTGTAGCAAGTGACATGTTAGTTTAAAAACACACATAACTTTCTAAAGTCAAGGGGTTTTTGCTAGGGTTAGAGTTCCAGAGCACCGGAGTGGGATATAAAATGTAAATACGTATCTACTTATAATGTGGCTGCTAAATCGATGATTATAAAATGATTAACTTTTCAAAAATAATAATGATTATTAAAAATAGTCGATAATAATCACATTCATTATAGATATTCTATGTTAAATTAACCTTTGTACTTATCAAACAATTGCTACAATTTTATGTTCGATAAATTTAATGACAAATAGTTATTCTACAAATGTGTGTAACAGTAATAATGATATATGTAGGTATAATGTCTATCGCCGATTGAATAATTAGTTGTTTTTTTACTTGACCTTAATAAGCGTGACTCATGATAACATGATTCATGATAATGACTCATGATAATGACTCATGATAACGTAGTGACTTAATACGTGACTGTGTTTCTTTATTACTAGATTGCACACAATATACTGCTCATATTTTTCGCGTCGATAATATTTATCTGTACATTAAATAGGGTATGCTGGTAGTGAAGATTTGCACAGTCCAGGTTCCATAGGTTCACTGACACAAAGTTAAATAATTGTAAATATTCCAAGGAACCAAATGATTTTAATGACATAATTCTCGGGACTAGATTGGAATTTATCTATTAAACAACCATATCATGTTACGTTTCTTGATTGTCAGAAATTTTAAAGCAATCACACTATAGCATATTATATATGATTATAATAGGTGAAGAAGTAAATAATTACCGATGGGTAGCGTATCACCCTGTATTTTATCCGCTAAGCTGGCCAAGTAGCGGATACCGTTAACGGCGGGGGTTATAAAGTTGCGACTCATGCTGATCACAGCTCCGTTGTTGTACGTTTCCAAAGCGGACAGGTACTCCGAGTCGCGAACTACCAAGTCCGCAAACCTGTTCAGAAGTTGCACTCGCTGCGATGCGTCCATCAACCGCCATTCTGAGTTCCTATGAAACGCGCGTTTCGCTGCACTCACCGCCAAATTTATATCCGCCTGTAAAACCAAACAATACGCGCTATAATGCTTGGATATAAATATTATTAATATTGCGTCAAAAATTGTGTGTAAAATTTTTATAACAAAAACTAGGAATGTAGGTTTTATCACAACATTAGTGATAAGTTAGATGTATAATAAAATCCAACTGTAACACATTTATCCCCGAAAAGGTAGGCACAGGAGTACAGTATACACTCGCACGTTTCGCCAGTTACGTTTACGTCCCACTATGGAATAGATGGTGAGCCTATTGCCATACACCGGGCACATTTTGTTTATCGTATAACGTCTATACTTGTGTAAACAGACACACGCCATTAAAGACCAGGTCACCTCATCGCCTTCTGCCACCTTGGCAATGACTGTTCCATTGTGAGGGTAGTAGGTGTCGAATGTCTTTCCGCTCTGAGCGTCCACCCACTTGTTGTCGATGAAGATCTATGAAAAAACATAATATTTGCTCAAATACATAATTTTAATACATAATTCCATATATTCGGTTCTAAATGAAAATACGAGTAGCAATCGAAATTTGAAGGCATTGTACAAAATATTTCGCTACCAAATAGGCCTTAAAGCCAGAACGCTTGATTTAATGTTATGTAGATTCGTTGTTCAGAGGCCACAGGTGTGTAATGTGATTCAATTTTGCCATTGTGCGTGACTGTGCAAATTATTCCATCATATAATTCCACAAGTCGATATGAGATATCCGTGTAGATTACAAACATGACACATGTTAAAGAGTTCTTAAAAAATTAAAATGTATATAAGCCCATATAATTCGAAAATAAAATCTCTTTAACTATTTAGATAAATAGACGCGTAATATTTAATTAGATGAAAAAATATAATAGATCAAAAAATATTTTTATGGGGTACCTACTCAAATAATAATAATTTCAGTAAATGCGTTTCAGGTATATAAGGATAAAGATATTTGGTAGTCGGTGCCCTCTGTTTACCCCTTTAAGGTCCTCGCGTAACAATATTATAATAATACTGAAAAATACCTACTGACGGATTCTTAATTCACCTATTATCGTTATATTGGCAACTCTCTCTCAACATTTCTTGAATTAAATATTGTGTATGAATCCTTTGTTCAATCAAAACCGAGCATAAAGGAGCAGCTGTAGGAAACAAAACCAATCAGCATTAGATTGGAAAACTATATAAATTAGAAAGTTATAAACAACGTATAAACGTGTCTATTTAGTATTATATATTGTCCATTACGTAAATTATGGCTGTTGTCTTTCAATGGATGACTTTTATCTATTTTAACTGTCAACCCTTCTCAACAGGATGTATTGTTGGAAACAAAATATCAGATTATTTTATTTATTGTATGTGTAAATGTGAGGATGAGGTGAGTAAGGTATTTTAACGCATAAAAAAGATTTTTGATATAAATCAGAGGATGACTAACTAGAGGAAAGTAAGATAAATTAATTGTAAGAGGAGTATGTGTCATTTCAAGATCCCGCTGAAACCCGCCAGTTTAATTCGTTTCAACACCCTAAGAACAGAACAGAAGAACAGCAACTCGAGTATGTGTTTAGAAATGCAGCATTGAGGGACATTCCCATTACATGACTTACCTCTTAGAACGCAATTAACGTTTGATTAATTATATTATGTGCAATAAATCATCTTGGACTAGTTCGTTCTCAGTTTCAATAAGTATTTTTAGAAAACTGTTAGGATTAAATGAACAGAATTTTCATTGTAACGTTATAAAGGTATCCGCCAATTTACGGTAGCACATTTCTTATATAATCATTGCGGAAATATTATATAATTAATCACACAATAAATGTCGGATTTCCCAATATGTTAAAAGATGATAGATACTTAACCAGTGATTCAATGATGATGAAGTTTATGAATTTTACAATATAGTCATTTCAAATCATTTTGCAGCCATGTACATGATTTGAAATGTATCTATTATCTGATAACCAATTTCATTTTAATTCAGTTACATTTTTATAAACGATTTACTTAGGACCAGATTCAAAATTATAAATTATGTATATATGTTCAACCTATTTCATTAAGAAATAATAATTAATGTACAAAACATAATTAGATCTGCGAGAAAACCTAATTTTTAATTAACATTGTAAATCTAGTTTTAATTATACATATATTTTTCATTCAATATTATTAAAAAAATGTAACATCACGCCTGTAATCCCCGAAGAGGTAGGCAGAGGAATGTAGAACGCTCTCACGTTTCACAAGTTACTTTTAACACCTACGATGGAATAGGTGGTGAGCCTATTGCCATACCAGGCACATATCCAGACTCCGAGTCACTACTAGAAAATCAAAATTAGAAAATTTAGTAGTGCCTGACCCGGGAATCGAACCCAAGACCTCCCGTTCGGCAGTCGCACTTGCAACTAACACGACCAACGAGGCAGACCAACGAGTGATATACAATATTATTTCTTGTGATATGCTCAACTTACCCCACCTATGGGGTAAGTTGAGCATACTTGACTTTCTTCGTTTAAACAGCTGTAACTTTTGATCCTGATTTGTCAGAAATAAATTATTATGGGCTTTTTGTAGAAGAATAAATAAGTAATCCGTCGGTATGCCACACAAGCTATTGAGACTTATTGTTGGGAGCTATGACCACTTGAGTAAAAAATTGCTCTACTAGACCCGCTCTACCCTACCTAAGTACCTATACAGGATTTTTTACGTTATGAAATGGAAAATCAATGTACCTTGGTATATTTAATTTCTGGCACCAACATTTCGATAGATTACACTTTACTCGTCTGAAACACAAGCACAACTGTGTTTATCATGTTTCATTCAGTGTAACAAATATAAATTGTATAGCTTATCGCGGCCATGATAAAACCTGCCTTGACAATGATAAAAACGAAGTATTTAGACGTAACATACATAATTACAGTCATTTGACTATAACTTTAAATACCACAAGCTGATATTATCAGCGGGACGGGACATTAGGGGGGACAGAAGGGGTAACCTCAGTTGAGCAGTCAGTTTTTTATTACATGTATAACATAAGCATGTTTGCACTCCCTGTAAAAATATTTACCTATTTGCAAAATTATATACCTACCTGGTAGGAAACATTACGTTCAGGAAACCATGAATGTATCATGTGTTATATAATATTTATATTTATCATGAAGTCTCCGAAACCGGTGTGCATGTATGAAGAGAGTGTTAAATGTGAAGGAAGTGCGGCAAGTCTGTACGGATAGAGATACTTGGCACTCTGTGCTCCCTGCCTACCCCGTGAGGGACCGGGCGTGAGGATATATGTATGTATGTCTCTAAGATATGTGGCTGCAGTAGGTAACGATCCTTTTTAGGAGGTTGCGGAGTATGTATATATGAAATTATCATAACATTGTAATAAAACAGATACGAGCAAGTTTAATTATGAAAACAAATGCTGTAAATACAAGAATTACAATTTATGTAATACGTAGGGGTACATTAAGGGATACAATGGGCAGACACCATACTCGTATAGTCTCGTGTACAGGTGCCTTGTGAATTTATTTTATACTTGCTCCAGTATCATCACATATTTCGCCTCATAAGGGGCCCAAATGACTCCGAGCTACTACTAGAATATGTAAGTTTGAAAATTCCAATAGTCTCCGAACCGGGATTTGAAGCCAGGACCTTTGGATCAGCAGCTACGCTTATAATCACTCGACCACCGCGCTAGTCAATAATAATAATAGTATATTTGTAAACTCATTATAAATGATTATCGCATTATCGTAAGGTAAGCTGCATACAGCATACGACGTGTGGAGTCTGAGAATATGTATGTGGCCAACATGATATACCTACTATGGCTTTACGCTTTACAGCCTGAGAGGAATCCAAAAAGTCCAACGATAGAACGGTAAAAACGGTAAAAATGAGAATTAATAATTTCGATGGTAATGATGAGTATTTAAAACTCTTTATTACTGCCTAAGTTTAATAAATCGTAAATTCATTACATTATGTCTAATATCACAATGATTAGACATAATGTAATAAATTACTAATATCATAATGATTAGACAGCCTCGTTGGTCGTGTTTGTTGCAAGTGCGACTGCCGATCGGGAGGTCCCGGGTTCGATTCCCGGGTCGAACACTAC
>DWFO01003916.1:0-11820 GCA_018246595.1 Mimoniades nurscia nurscia
GTAGTATGCGAAGCGGACTAATGAGATCACTTTTATGTGTGGCTCATGAGACTGCCTTCAGTTCCTTTTCGCGTACCCAATAAGTTGGCGTACCTACGTGGCGTACCTACGCGTACGTATTTGCGCAAAAAAGAAACATTACCAGAACCTTTTGAGCTTTTATTTAAGTGTAAGCATAAAGAGGTATTTATTTTGTTTTGGCTGTTGAAGAAATTTTACTTCAGCTTCTAATGTATGTAACGTAACATTCGTGTAATTTAGGTATTTCTATTAAAAAAACATTAGATTTTTCGATTAAAATAACAATTTTCGATTTCAAATTTTCGATTAAAATAACATATCGATTCGATACAGCAGCAATATTTTATTGTAGATGCTAATGCTAAAACACTTTTCAAGTTACAGCACAAATTGTTTTTAAACCAATTGTTTCAGTGTAGTGCAGACATAGTTGTAGCTGTGGTACTGACAATCTCATTCTTTTGAAATGCAGTAGGTAACTACTTACTGGTGTCATCTATACTTACTATGACTTGACTGCATCCATGGTCGTGTTGATTGCGAGGGCAACTGTCGATCAAGACGTCTTGATTCACAATGTACCAAATCTCAGGTTAGATTCTATTGGATTTTTTAACTTAGGTACATTTTCTACTAGCGGCTTGGAGCCCGGATATGTGCTCGGTGTATGATAGGTACTCACTATCAATTGCCTAATGGGACGTCAACGTAACCGGCGAAACTTGGGATGTACTGTACTCTTCTGCCGATCTGTTCAGAGATTAGAGGTGTCATCACACCTCTAACGTAACATCACGTTTATACTTATTATTTGAGCTTTTATGTGTTCGATTGGGTTGCGCGAACAGTGATCGATATTGATAACGAAATGAAAAATCAACACACCGCAGATGTGCTTTCAATAGCGTCGTGTGTTATGGTACATCAGTCAATATTTGCCTGCGACTATCCTTTTTGCGTTTCGACGTAATGTGTTAGAAAAATATATTTTTGTTACTGCTATTTTTGGGTGGTCTCCGCAAAAAGAGACATTCTTCGGGTTGGATAAACTTTCATTAGATGAATTTCTTATTTCTATAGAACTCAGTTTTTACTGTGGTTAAGTAAAGAGTCTAACTTTAATAGGAGTAAACATTGGTTACAGATGTCTATTATTAAGATGTTTGTAGCTTGGAAGAAGTTATTTATATCTGATGTATTACGAAAATGCTACTTTGTTCATGTAAACTTACTGTCAGAATGCTTTTTTCATAAAACCTAATGCTAAATAAAGAACTTTTTTCGATAATTCCAGAAGTCTGGAATGTTTTCAGCGCAGATTGACAGGCGCTAGATATCATAATTGCAGAGGAATGCAGAACCCTCCCACGTTTCACCAGTTACGTTTACTTCCCACTATAGAAATTTGATTTATAGATAATAACAATTTTTACAACGTATGTTCCCTAAAGTCAATTTGGTATCTCAAAATGCTTTCATTAAAATGTAAAAGTGTTCTTACTCCGCGTTCCTCTGGAGCAAATTTTAATAATTGAAGTGCTTACAATTGTATGACTATTCTTTTATATCATACGAGTTACTAAAGAGAAATAATTACAAAACACAAACGTTAATGAAAAAGTATTGTTTTTTCTTTTAAGCCTTTTTAACGTAAAATATTTTGTATTTTATTTTATAACTTAAATAAAAAATATGATTTGGATTATAATACATAAATATATTCATTTCTTTGCCTACGAAGAATTATCAGATAATGCATTAATCGCACAGTGATGACAATATCACTCTATCGTTAATGAATAGTAACAAGAAAAATGAGACTATTTTAAACCAATGACAACATCTCGGGACAACTTAATATACGTTTTGTTTTATTCTAACCTAGGCAGAGGCTGTGTTGTGTTACCTATATGTATACCTTACAAACAAGATACATACTCGTATGTATATACACTTTGAAATAGGTATTTATATTCAAATAAAGTATTTGAGGGATTTTAACGAGTTATACAAAATTCACAATTTTTGTACATAAAATATTTGTGTGTATTATACAACTGCACGCGCACGCGCACGCACATGCACACGCATGCACGCAAGCACGCACGCACACGCATGCACGCACGCACGCACACGCATGCACGTAAGCACCCACGCACACGCATGCAGGCAAGCACGCACGCACACGCATGCACGCAAGTACGCACGCACACAAAAATGTTTATACGTAGTTGCATATAGGTATGTATGTTTAGATTAGATTAACTGTACTGAACATATGCTCATCGCAAAAATATTAGTCATCGATGGGGATCGAACCCATGAACTAGTTCAGTTCAGACAATATAATTTGCAAATATGAACTTTAAACGACTAGTTTCAAAATAGTTTGAGCTTAAGAATATTGTCTCGAAATCCGAACGTCTGTTGTCAATGTTCCTAAGTTCAAAGAACAGATTGTCATTGTTTGTCTTCAGAGAATCGAACTCGCTACATCCAAGTAGTCTAACTTCAGTTCAACTTGTCGAAGTTAAGCTCAGTTTGGATTTGCATGCAACCGTATACCTTTGAGAGTAGTCGAATAAGCGGAAATACTGCAGGGTAAACATGGAATTTCATTTTTCTGGGTAGTTTTTTTTTATTTCTTTAATTTATTTAGGATTTATTGTTTAAAAAAAAGGAAAACCGTAAATTTTATAGTCATCGCCCACATCGGCAAGCATAAAAATATAATGGTAATTACCATTACGTTTTTAGGTATGGGTTTCCTTTCCTTACAGTTTGATACCTACTTGTAAAGTTTAAGACCATAGACAACCATGCTGGCCAATTACGGTAAGACAATTTATTATGACATAACAAAAATAATATTTAGGAGAATTTCATAGCGTGCTCGTTTCTTTATCGTTATGAGTGACAATATTTTTTTACAAATTAGACCTGAGTAAATTTGTTGTATAATTTATATAGGGGCTAATACTGATCGATAGTTAGTCGATATTAAATAAAAATATATAACTTGATAAAATTTATTGCTTCATCAGGTTTATGTAATATTTAATTACACAATTAAGAGTTGCACAGTACTGACCAGATAGTAACAATTTTATTTTGTACATTACTATCGAATTTAGACGTATTGTATATCATTATTTCGGTCCACAAAGGTTTACTGCTGTACGTGGCATTCTCTTAAACATTACCACAGCTCATGATTTTCTTCTTTTTGTAATGTTTAAACGACGCACAGAAGAGAAATTCTTGTCTACAGGACGTGACGTAAATAGAAGAAATAACGGAGCAAACTGAACTTTGAGATAAACGACCTTTCCTTACAACATCTCCACTGTGTTTTTTGGATGAACAAAGAAAAAGTACAAAAATGCAGTCTGTACAGGTACGGAACTTGAAGATTTTTGCAAAACAAGCAAAGCTCTAACCAACATAGTTTCTTTGTGTTTCTTTTTGAAAAACGTTCCTCTATCATCTATTTTTCATGACCTATTTCACCTCGCACAATTGTTTCTTTCTTGTATTATAGATAGATGGGAAAGTTTTTCTATATACGCTTACCATAACGTAATGAAGACAGGATATGCATATATTTTAGTTATCTATTGTATAAGTTGGAATTCATTCGCTCGTGCCATGTCAAGGTTTTCTGTATTAGGATTAAAATTCAATGGCCTCTTTTGAGTTATTCTCAATCCTAATTCATATATTTTTTTACCAAATAAATATAATGAAATTATTTATACGTACATATGTGTGTTCGGTACAACATGATGTTTATTTCGTTTATACGATTTATATTGCTGGTTGTCTTATTCTAACATTTAAAATTTTCAGATACGTAATCTAATTTTCTATTTGACTTTTTGAATTTTACTATATTCCTGCTATTTACGTAGACTGGCTTTGTAAAAGTTCCTTCTTAAACCGGTGTTATAATATCGGTGTTCCTTATCTTATTGGTTTTAAGTTAAAGGTTGAACAAAATCCAAAATATATTGAGTATTGAGTAAAATATATTGAGAATAAATATATATACATATGTATATGTACTATATGTATGTATAAATACACATTTGTGTTTGTTATAAGTGTATATACACACACATGTTTTATATACGTTCTAACATTGTAAACTAATTCTGTATAACTTTTTTTTTGATTAACATAGATTGGTTTATAACGGTGTGTCTGAAAATCTGGATATTCTGTTTCCGACAGCGAAATTATTTTATGAAATTTCTCGTCCGTTACAATAACAAAATATAGGACACGAATAACGTTTATCAATGAAAGTAGAACGCCTATTTTTTTATTGTTTTGATATTAAAATAGTGCGTGAGATTGCTTTTCACATCCCGAAATTTTGATAAAGTTATAAAAGAAAAAAAAAACTTTGTAACGATACGAGGGATTGATGTTGATGATAGAGAAATATTTTCACTAAAACTTATTAATTTATTACCATTTAAATATGAGTTTGAATGAAAAGATGCTACACTTATCTCATGTGTGTTAAATACTCATATTGTTGCCAAGAAACGATTTGCTTCCATGTATCTTATTCAGACGGCCAAAGAGTATCGCACGCTGCGGACATGTTCATTTCCAGAACTTATAACCAAGTACTTGTCAAAGTAAGAATTAATTTTCTTTTCCTAGGCATGCGTCATCCCCCTTACGATGCAACCCGTCTTTTAGAAGGCGAGATCGCAGACTCACGTTAGCCTATAATGTAAAAATATTTTCAGGCAGTTACGTTAATATATTTTTAACAATGAATTAAATAAGAAAAAACATTGAGTACGTGCATACGACGTTCACTATAAACTTATTAAAAAACACCAGAAAATAAAAGTGAACATAAAAAAAGGCTACCTTAAATGTAACAAATTTCAGACATGAGCTCCGCTGCTGTTGCAAAAATATAGAATAAAAGTAGGTTTTATTCGTAATTTTTGGGTCTGGATGTAATTAATCGGTTCCATTGGGCGCATTTAATTTGTAACGCTACAAAGGAGACAACATTTTACAAACCTTTTGGTAACTCATTCCATTTAATGAACGCACATACAGAAATTGATTGGCCTGTATATAACGAGTAAGTTGATTACTGACATTTCTAAGCGCAAGCTTGTGACTTCGATTTCCACTTGTGGGTCGTCAGCTGTGTGAATGAGTGTGAGCGTTTTTATGCCTTATTTTATGTGTTAATGCCAAATTACCTACGTACATAATTTCTGTATTTAATGCTCCTTGAACTTCACCAATGGTCCTCAGGTACATGTGAAATCTATAATAAACAGTTAAACTACTTAACATAGATTTATGAATTTGCGTTGGAAAGTGTTGTGGAGTAAGCGTCCAGTATTGAGATGTTTATGCGTAGCGGTGATATTTTAATCCTTAAATCTGTTTTTTTTTCACTATTATATGACTAAGATTCACAAAATATTTGTAGGTCTTAATAAGGGCACGTTATAGAAATATTGAGAGCATTATCATAAAATATTCATACAACAATAACAGTAACAGTATTTATATCCAGCAATAATGAAGCGGATCGACTCACAAAATTTTATGGTGGAAGGCATTTGCTTCAGTGCTGGGAAAGCATTTGATTTGTTGAGGCATTTAAAGTTCATAGTAAATTTTTAAAATGCTAGAATATTAAAAAATGCTACGTTCTGTGTAGAGAAATAACGTGCTTGCCGGCGGCATTAATATATATATTAATGTACGTACAGACAACGTTACTGAACAGATTGTAAAATGTACATATTATTTGATTACTTTTTATACTTTTACTCTAAACAAGACTTTGGCTGTCGCGTTGGTCGTGTTGGTTGCAAGTGCGACTGCCAATTGGGAGGTCCTGGGTTCGATTCTCGGGTCGAGCACTACTAAATTTTTCTAATTTAGTTTTTCTAGTAGTGGCTCGGAGTCTGGATATTTACCCGGTGTATGGCAATAGGCTCACCACCTATTTCCATAATGGAACGTAAACGTAACTGGTGAAACCGGGGAATGTTTTATATTCCTCTGCCTACCTCTTCGGGAATTATAGGCGTGATGTTACGTTTATGTACTCTAAAAAATCACATCGTGTTTAAATCGTTAGCAGGTGAACGCGGTTTTGGGAGCAAACGCAAAATGCTGATTGTACGAATCACATCGTCGCGCGTCGTCGCTAATGGATTATTCCTGTAATATCCCTACACGCTCGATTTACGTCTCAACGGATAGAAATTTTTGAAAATTACTTTGATATCAATTTGGACGTAATTTCCACAAGCACGATGCTTTAATTACTCTACAACACTTAATTAGTGTAATTAAAAGTTAGCGATGAGTAAATGTCGAGATCGTAGCGCGAATGAGTTTGTATACTTTGGCTGTTAGCGGGAATTTGTTGTTGAAAATGTTCTATAGAAATTATTTAACCCCATTGTTATTAGGAGGCATTAAACAATACAGGACGCCTTGGTACGGCTAACAAAGACGGTAAATTAAAGATAAACATGGCTGGGTTTGCAGACCCTACCCTTAAGTTATCCAATAACTTATTTCAGTCCGTTGTTATTGTAGCTGTGCCCTGTACAATGATTTTCATTAGATATTTAATGTTTCAATATTGTGACATGTTGAAATAATCTATTCGTGAATTTCGTCGACGCATTTACAATATTCGTATCAGCTCGATCATGAATGACAATGGAAGGCATTGATTAAATATTGATTTATTCTTTTTCAAAATCGTACTGCGACCACTGCTTTGGATGATTATCGGAGCACAAAGAGAGAGAGCAAAAAATCCACAATGACTTTTGAATAGGTATTCAATATTGAATTAACCTTTTTGTATAGATTTTTGTATCTTGCGCGTAAGCGAACGACAACGGATAATATTAAATGTATATACCTACATACATATACATACGTAACCTTGCTTACTAATATTATATTTTTTTTTGTACATTGGTAAATTTATTCAAAATGAATGTTCTATTGCGACCCGCAAAGCAGATGTACAATAATATTGAATAATATTGAATATCTCTAGAACCTTAAACAGCGTGAACTAATTATATTTGCTTTTATTGAGGCAATAAACGATTTTAATTGCTTTAAACCGAGTATTATTCTACGGAATATTTTCACAGAATCGGGTCTTTATAGTTATAATAGATTTTATTTTTCGAAAAGGGTAGAATTGTGAATTAGGGCTGTGATTGCTACCGTTATACTTTTGCTGCCACTGCTACCACGCTAAAAACCAGTATCGTTGTGTGTTGAGTTACTCGTTATGGTGTATATTTATTCACAAGTCACTTTCTTATTCATCGCACTGAAAGTCTGTTTCTTAAAAAAAAATTAGGACAATTAAATATTTTATTATTAAAATTGAATTATCAACAATAAATAAATTTATAATAAATGTCATTGAAGAATAAATCTTAAGAGCTGAGTCAGTACCTACATACTGGTAAAGCAGGCAAATACCTACTTTCTAGCGAATGTATTACATATTTACTGGACATTATTGGGCACTATTCCGCTATTAATTTCTAAGTTTGTTTTCATTTTAGTTAGTTTTTAGTTTTGTAATTAGTTAGATGTTTACTTTTCTTATATCAGTTTGTACATGAATTTGATCACAACATTGATAATTCGACGTTTGAAATTATTACTGTTTGGTTTTGTTACGACACTTTACGACAAGAACAATCTATTATTCCATTTTTCCTATGTTGGTATTATATTTTAGAGCGAAGTGAAAATAATATATCTCCCTGCTTCTGAAATGCACTACAAAGGATTCCAATACGAATGTTGGAATAGTCTTATGTCAATACGAATTCGCTTTTAATATATCTTCGCGAAGGCTTACGATCTCGCGAGGGGTAATCTAGAATACTTGATATTAATAACGGAGCTGGATTAAGAGGTCACACTGAGATTCTATATTTTCGTTCTGTTTTATGACAACTTTTTATATTTATTCCATTCAGGGTACACTCAATGCATATATGTATGTGTCTGTCAATTGAAGGTATATTTTGAGATGAAACTTTCCTTTCTATTTGTTTCCTAGTAATTTAAGTATAGGTTTTCTAATTCGCCATAGTTATTGGTAGAAGATGCCCGTAACTGACTGATGATTACATGCATTTATTGGACGTTAATCAGGATCTATTTATGCTCCAAAGTGTGTATGAGCGGAAGTGGGTCGGGCTTCTTAATAGCGAAACATTTGTGTTTATTTTATGAAAATAACTTACACGAAAGTTAATGTAACGATGTCAACCTTCTTAATTAGAAAAATCCAGTAGTGCCCGACCCGGGATTTAAAGCCAAGAGCTCCCGATTGGCAGTCGTGCTTGCAACCAACACGACCAACGAGGCAGTTAAACTATATAAAACAATGACTTGAAATACTTATTGAACCCCAGAAACTGCGTTCATGGAACCTAGAGTGGACCGTAATAATAGCGTTTCTAATAATACGAGTGAAAATAGTCCGTCTTCAGAATTCTTGGTAGGCTAGGTGGGCTAGGAGTTGTACGTAATTGCTTTCACGCTAAGCGTAGGCTTTGAAGCGAGAATTGAACGTGTAGGCTGTCGTAGTAAATTGTAGATGATTGAACTACTCCGGATATATCGTAGCCATTCGTAAATCGTAGCTTCGTAGCTCGTTTCATTTCTTTTTTGAGTACGGTAGCCTTGACTGCAAACCTGTGTGAGTGCTTGTTTTG
Source organism: Mimoniades nurscia nurscia (assembly GCA_018246595.1). Classification (NCBI taxonomy): domain Eukaryota; kingdom Metazoa; phylum Arthropoda; class Insecta; order Lepidoptera; family Hesperiidae; genus Mimoniades; species Mimoniades nurscia. The sequence continues at coordinate 8,790 of DWFO01003916.1, forward strand.
ATATATGACTAATTGGATGCGTGTCTGTATGTGCGCATGCGTGTGTGTATGCATGCGTGCGAGAGTGTGTACATATATGTGTGCGTATTTGTATGTGTGCGTGCGTGTAAGAAGGCGTTTGCGTGCGTACATTGGTACATAGTTGGGTATTTGCATGACGCATAACTAAGCTTGAAGCTCATTTTGTAAGATGCTACCGGTAGAGGGTTTGCAAGGTACAGTTTAGAACTCCGAAATTTTAAGTGTGAAAAAATATTTGTAAGAGTAAATAAAATAGCGACGGCTACGGTAGTTATATAATAATAAGTTCTATAGTAAAGTTTAAATAATAAAATTGCGTTCTAAATTACGTTTAAAATATTTGAAGCGATTAATACGCACCGAGGTAGAACTTATTATAAGCGTATCCAGTTCGTTGCTAAACGTAGCTACGTAGTTCGAGAATTGGCCGCAGCGTTTAGGATATGGTCAAATTCTAACAAAGAATAAATATTAATATTTAAACGTGTTTCAATAAACTGAGAATATGAAATATAAAGTAAATATATAAACAATAATTTTTTTGAGGTATTTAAACAAATCTCAAGTACCTGTCTACATTTTTTATTTTCTTTACGTGGTAATTGTAAATGATGAAACTACTGACAGAGTTTGGCAAAAAGTTTCGTACGATTATAATTTTTTCGTAATAGAGTGTTGTTTGAGTAACGTTTCCCGAACAATGTAAGCGAGCTCAATTCTTTCTTTGGCAAGCTCGAAAGGATTCTCGAATTTATTGTTGAAATGGCACATGTCACCAGTAAATGAACAATGGGTAAGTTTGTCACAATATATCATGTTGTTTCTTACGCAAAAGTTTTCACTAGGTTGTTTACTTATGTGATATACCCCTCATAGTAGCTATAAGTTTTCCAATTCAGTGTCAAGAGAGACACAAATTGACAAAGAAGCTGGCGTTGAACTAAGAAATCACGAATTTTCTGAAACAATTTTATGTGCAACGGTTAAACATTTACAAAACACGACCGTAATCCCTGAAGAGGTAGGCAAAGGAATGTAATACAGCTCCACGTTTATAAGTGTTATGCTTATTGCCATACACCAGGCACAAATCAAGACTCCGAGCCACTACTTGAAAATCTGATAATCTGACCGACACGGGATTTGAACCCAGCATCACCCGAATCACAGTTACACTTGCAACCAACACGACCAACGAGGCAGCCAGTCAACATGGTAGTAATTTTACCTTAAATTAAATCGCACACCAACATTTAGCCATGTAGCCGAAGTGAAGGCAGCTGCCACCGGTTTTATAAAACATGAATATTTCATGAGCGATGCACCAACTTCATCGCTTATCCTCGACTTATAAGCAGAATCTCATGACTACCTAATATGTTATTTGTGTTCAGTATGTTCCAACCCAAAAAACGATGTAATACCGACATTTTTATGATAACATTCATGTATTGTGAGTAGATTAAGTACTATAACGGTCTACTTACAAAAATATTCATAGAAGAGGATTATTTATACTAATTAATAAAATACAAATAAAGTTTTTTAATAGATATTTTTTTTAATACATTTTGCTGATAATTAATAATAATGTTGAATTCGTAAAGAGATCCATAAATATTTAAATGTTATGTAATAAGTATAACTATTGATTCATACTTACTAGTAACTTGTAATGTAGTAATGTAGTTGTTCCGTCAATATCTTCCCAGTATTCCAAGGAAAAATGGCAAATATATTAAAAGCAGTTTAATGTATAGATCAAAGCTGAAATTGTTTTTCTTACTGAACCTGATGAAATTGTAATTCTGAAATAATGAATATTGTAGTGACTTCAGAATTATACGATTTTTCATTTCCCTTCGATTGAATGAAAAACGAGAGCATTTTCCTTGAAGCAGTAGGTACACAGCCATTTCGCTCAATTTACGAAATAGGTGATACGTATTTTTAATACTATTTTCCGTAAAGGTTTTGTAACTATTGTATAAAACACTTGTAACACCTGTATTTTTTGCCGGATTAATTAATGTATTCAGTGCACTTTATCTGTAGTACGTATAAGGGTTGTTTTATCTTGTATAGTACTCAAATAACCTGATGCTACAAAGTCGACAGCATGGCGCTGTACATAAGTAACGTTGGTCACATCCTTTGAAATAAATCGATGAAAAATTTACTAGTTTGATATGTTTATTAAATAATGTTATAAATTTCAATGAAAGTCGAAACAGCAAAGCGATAAGCAACAAACTAAGTATAATTAATTGGGAAATACAACTTTATTCATTCGACGAACATTCAAAGGCCCAAGCTTACTCTCACCGCCAATTGAAATGATCACTCATAAGCTGTACTCTACACGATAATAACGTACTCATGTTTGATATGAACGAAATATAGATATATGTAGGTACATTTTCGAAATATCGAGTGTGTAATACAAACCCTTGTGTAACTCACTTCCAAAACAATATTTGATATAAGAAACTTGTCAACGACTTTTTGATATGTTCCACGTAGGCACGGGTGTGATATTACCAAACTTGGTATTCCGTATAGATAAAGTGGACGCATAAAGAATAAAAGTTGATACGTAGATAGCGTCGCGGTATGGAGTAGGTACTTTTATTTTTTCATAACATTGTGTAAGTGGGTTAGTGGTGGTTCTGATTTAAATATGCGTGACATCATGCGTGAATTCTAGTAATGAATTGTTATGTACAGATACAAAGTTTGTGAATGATTATAGAGTATGTCGGAGCGAGGTGTTCGATACAAAGACCGTCTTCAATAAGTTTTGTAATGTGCCAGGTTTATAATGTGCCTGTTTTATAACGTAGCGTTACTTAGAGTCAAAATAAATCCCCATTTCTATTCTTCATATTATTTGACTGCCTCTTTGGTCGTGTTGGTTGCATGTGCGACTGCCGAACGGGAGGTCCTGGGTTCGATTCCCGGGTCGGGCACTACTAAATTTTCTAGTTTAGATTTTCTAGTAGTGGCTCGG
>DWFO01003917.1:0-11819 GCA_018246595.1 Mimoniades nurscia nurscia
ATGTTAAAGAAGTAAAAAGTAACATCACGCCTGTAGTCCCCGAAGAGGTAGGCAGAGGAATGTAGAACATTTCCATTGAATGTTGCTTATTGCTTAATATATGCGACAGAACATCAGTTGCCTCGTACGGGACAGGCAGAGAGAACAGAGTGTCAGACATCTTTATCCTTACACACCTGTTCGTCTTTGTTAATCAACCTCTTCAACACACACATATGTATTGGTAACTTCAAACTCCTCCCTCAGCTAGTATCTGTCGATGTATGTAATAGATTGATTGATTTGAGTATTCCTCATTGCTAACATTGTCAATGCTTTTATCGTCCCACTGATAGACATGAGTGTCCTTTCGGAATGAGAACGGAGAATGCCACGGTAGCCAAGTGCGTATTGACAGACTTTACACACCATAGAAATACATATTGCGCTTCACAGAGAACTGAGGTGAATTAAACATGATAATCCGCCAATAACAAAGACAACAAGTCCAAACAATGTCGACACAGTGCTTTGTATTTGCGAAATGTTTGAAACAATAGAGTTTCTATTGATTGACACACAGCTACTTGTTGTTGCGATTGATAAATAATTTATTGTGTTTTATTACCCCAACGATAGAAACAAATGGTAAAAAGTTTAATTGAATTATAACCATGAAATTCGATTGTTGGAAGTTCGACTGTTGTTTGAATGTCGTGTTAGTTGTAAGTGCGACTGCCTATCGGGAGGTCTTCGGTTCAATTTCCGGCTCGGACACTACTATTTTTTTTCTAATTTGAATTTTCTAGTATTGGCTCAGAGTCTGGATGTGTGCCCGGTGTATATCAATAGGCTCACCATCTATTCCATAGTGGGATGTAAACGTAACTGGTGAAACGTGGGAGTGTTCTACATTCCTCTGCCTACCTCTTCAGGGATTGCAGGCGTGATGTTAAGTTTTCAAACCCATGAATGTCTTTAATGTTTTATCAGACGGTCTTTTCACCGATACATATGTATTACGGAAAAAATAATATCACACGTAGTCAATATTTATGGAACCAGAGACTAAAGATCTCCACCAACCTCAGTCAGTGGCGACAATTTTTTTTTGGTGTTTCCTGCTTTAATAAAAGTTATATACGCATAATGACATTATAATACGCGTCTATTATTATTACAAGTACATATTTGAAAAGTCAATGAATTATATATAATGCACGTGGGCGTATGTGTGTGGGTATTGATATGTTTGTTTATTTTTCGCTTAATTTTATCGTTGTTTCTTTATTATGTTTGGTTAAAAATCTCTCATTTGACCCGCACATTGGTTTAATGACCTCGAAAGTAATGTTACCTCGCCCCTGACCTGTCCACCTGTAGCTACCCGTGTGAGGCAATATTGTTAAGACCACAAGATTATTGGTGTGTTTGTTTACTTTGTCGTTGAAGCTTTACATGTGACTCATTAATATGCAATGGCCGCCACATCTGAACAAGCAGCAGCCTGGTAGAATATGCTTACGATCTAGGACAGGAGTCAGCGCTCAGACGTGAGATGAGAATGGGATGCAGTGATGTTATTAGCACAGTGGTTAAGTTTTCGCATGCCACTCCCTAGGGCTTAGGATTTAAATCTTCACCCATCACACGCCAAATATTTGTACATTTTTGGTATTAAATATGACTTGCTGCAGCGGTAAAGCAAACTATAGTAAAGAAACCAATCCGTCTTAGATTTTGGCAACATGCAGATTAGGCTTGCAACTCATGTTATTCCAAAAGAACTATGATCTTAAAATTAGATATTATGTTGATCAAATATCAGGCTATACTCTGCTATTACTAAATTAAGGTTTATGAATCGTGTAAGATTTATAAACGACATCGTCATGGACGTGCAGTTGTGACATCAGCTCTCCCGTGGTGGCTATAACTGTGTTATGATGGAGATATAACATTCACGGTTGGCGAGCCCTCTCCTCTAATCACTGAGCTATTGCGACACGGCATGAGGCGAGCCAGCATCTCGAGTGTTGCTTGAACGCTGGGTAAACATAATTCGTTTAGACAGCCATGATACACTAGGGCTTTCACACGGGGCGTTTAATTAATTCACTGCGATAAATAATTATCTTATTGTTAGTTCAAAGGATTGTTAAGAATTGACCTATGTTAGTTAATAAATTAACAATATCACATATTTTTTAACAGTATCTTAATTGTTAAAATTCTGCGAGAATAGATTTTTATCTATGGTGGTGTGCCGTTCCTAAACTAACTAACTAACTAACTGACTAAACACTATTTCCTAACATGCTATACTATTCCTTGTTTTCATGTAAATCGTGTTACGATAAGATGCGATCAGACATGGCTCTAAGGTTTAGTGTGACCATATACAGATACTGTGGAGTCTTGTTCGGTGATGTTATTATAATATCGTCAGGCCACGTCCCTTAAGGGGTAGGCAAGAGGTACCGAGTTTCAAGTACCTGCGTAATTTTCTACATTGACATTCCTAACTCACAATCATGTCGGTTTGGGAGACTCCTGACATTCCCGTCAGTCAGTAAAACCGGTGTTGGGTGATGTATAAAATAAATATCATAAAATTGCCAACCCTAGCGCAATGTGAAAGTAACGCGTGACGAGAGCCTCCACCGTACAGCTGTAACAAAGGGATAATGAAGGGCTGTACATCGCAACGATTCTGTAACCTCTTATTCACAATTTGTATTTAGACTTGTGAATGCGATTTTTATTTTATTTGATAAACATTCATGTATGTACAATTGTTCACGATAGACTCGCGCGCTATGTACACTTGAAACCTGAGTGCCATATACATGTGATGTAGGTACATATATAGCACGCAGGCACCTAAATATCATATATACGAGTGTCTTTTCGGTGACTACGACGTTTTTATTTTCAAAAGAGTTATACGTAATGTTGAAACTATCTCTTAGAGTGCCTAAGAAATCTAGTTTGTTTTCCAATCAACGGTCACGGGTGTGCTCTTAGAAAAGCTCACAATCTCACAATACGGTATTGTCGCAATAAACCGACACGTCGCCGCAACTTTATCACTCAGATCTGAAATTATCGTGGACGCGTTGGTTACCAATTGGATATATTGTAACTAATATATTATATTTCCTTATCATAAGGGTGATAAGAGAAATATCTGTTACTCGTGTAACGACTTAATTAAGATTCAGATACTTAGGTATAACGTAACGTTACCATTGTACTCCCCGAAGAGGTAGGCAGAGGAGTGTAGTACACTCCCACTTATCACCAGTTATGTTTAGTTACGTTTACATCCCATTATGGAATAGGTAGTGCTGATGTAAAAATAGTTGTACTTTTAAATATAGGTAACTCAACAATGTCTACTTCTTATTGTGCGTTTACCTTTAGGTGTTCAAGTGTCTGTGTGAAACCCTTACGAGATATTAACACAGTTCGGTCGCATTACGAGCGTACATTTATCATTTCTAGTGGACAAGTTAATCCTTTCGTTCATCGTTTATTATTTATGGTAATAGTTATTTTTATATCGACTGTTACATGAAAAATGTATTAACAACACCTTGTACACATATCACTTTCCTCGTTCCTTCCCGATACATGCAAGAAGTCTACGATTTCTGAGCCTTCTTGTTGCACTAAATATCTGGATCTAAGGATTAAATCCAAATCTGGATTTAGATCTAAATGATTATAGTCCTCAATAAAAATAAAAAAATAATAATACCTATACTTTCAAATGGTACTGAAGCAATACTGTTTAAAACTTTTGTCTTGTATCTTTTTGGAAAGAGTTTTATTATTCCTGTTTTCACCTGACGGAATGTGTGAAATGTATGAGTAGTTAGAGTATTGAAGCACAAATATGGACAATCAGATATGCCGAGGGTACCATTTGTATTTGGAAACGGCCCGAATCATGACATTTGCATGCACCAACACATGTCACGTCCGAGATAAGTTGATAGCATATCAAATGCTAAAAGATAAAATGCGTACCGGCGCCATTTTATCTTTTAGCATTAGATGCGCATTAGTTGAGTGTTTCGTGCTGAACGTAACAAAAAAGTTTCTTTTTCGGTTAGCTGTTGTATACTCAGATGAGAGTGGGGAATATATAAGAGTATGTGGTGACAGTAAAGAATAGAAATGTTTTGGCGGTGGAATCATTCATCAATCATCATCGAATAATTAAATGGTTAGAGCAATGATTCTCAACCACTGTGCCGCGGCAATTTTGTGTGCCGCCAAATTTCAAAAGTGTGCCGCCAAATTTGCATACTTTACTCCAATAATATATATACATACAGGCTTACATAGAACTGCTAATTAAGACCTGATTAATCCCTTAATAAACGTTTAGTTATTATTGTAGTTTATTTCGTATATTTAAAATTCTTGTCATAAACTATTTATGCAGTGTGTTGTAGTAAGTAAATAATTTTTAAATTTTTCTTTGTGTGCCGCCAAATTTTGAAATCGTTAAATATGTGCCGCAACGAAAAAAAAGGTTGAGAATCACTGGGTTAGAGCAATACAGCGAGTGGCCCGTTCTTGTAGGCGTTAGAGAATCGATTGATGAGCAGCGATTGTAGTTTGAGCACCCGCCGAAAACAATCATTGTTGTTATATGTTTTAGAAGTTCGTATGCAGCTTGACCGGAGTTTAGTTAGTGCTTCACTGACTCAATTGGCCAGAGGCAGGATTTATGATCAAATGAACATGTTTGAAGTTAACTCAACATAATTATCATTAACATTATCCCAGTAGTAATTCGGAGTCTTGAGTTGCTAGTTTGTGAGTATGAAAATTTATTCACCATATATTCCATGGTGGGACTTATGGGTGGTGATTTTTTGGAGTATAGGTATTGCAAGTCAGAGGCCCAGGCCTTCGGGGGAATACAGGGGTGGTTCTATGTATTACAATTCCAATCAACGTGATTATCGCTATTGAGACGTTAACTGGTGAATCGTGGGAGTGCTTCACTCCTCTGCTAACTCTTCGGGAGGTGCAGGCTTGATGTTATGCGGATGTTATGCGGATGTTATGTTGATGTTATGCCTTTTTACTGGTCACGCCCATGTATCATTCGTACTATCGCCTTTCCATCTCTTGTCGGAATAGTAAACGATGTCTTTGACCTAAATAGACAGTTTAATTTAAATACACATTTTGAAATTTGATACAAGACAATTCTTGACAAGATGTCCATAGTAGATTCGTCGTTATGAAAAGCTTGCTATTTTGGTACAGCAAAGTTTAATTTTCGCCCAGCAACTGATTAAGCACAACAGAGAATATGACAGACAATGACCTCCTTTGTATGGGAATGAACGGAACCTTGGCCGAGGGAGGCCGCCGATCGAAGGAGAAATAGGGTCGGGTCACCTATAAAATAGGTTGCAACTGTTTCAATGAAAGTTATAGGGCGGGTGCGTGCTGCGTTCACATTACATCGGCGCGGTGCTACGGCAATGAGTTGTAATGAGTATTTCGACAAATGGGTTTCTTTACTGGCTTGCGGTCGGGTTTTTGACATTTACAATATAAGTAGATGATTTAACGCTGGCGATAATCTTCGTACATGATTATTATTATTATTAGTCTACTTTTTGTGCTTACTACGTTTAATACGCTTTGATTAATAGAATTGATATACGCGGGTTCATTACCAAACGAATATTAAAATTACTGCCAATTGTGGTGTTGGGATTTTGTTTATTTGTTATTGTTACATGTATAGTCATCCTGGATCCTTTGTAGGATAGGCAGTGAGCGGCGCGGGGCACAATATTGTTGCAAACCTGAAGGAAGTTTATTATTTATGTTTATATACATACGTACAAAACATATTTAAGTTGAAAATAAAATCACTAAGTTTAACATGTTCCGGATATTTTTATAGGTGTCAGGTTAAAATATCGCAATTTATGATACCTATAGTTTGAATTATCTGACTTGGACACTTGGAATAAAAAAATAATGTTCTAGCATCTTAATCATGATTCGAAACGCCCTAAAAGTTTTATAGATACAATAATTACGTTTAATTTGACGATGTCTTTAACGTTAACGGTTTAACCCGTAGGCGGGCGCGGCGGTCTCCTCGACCGGGTTAATCTATTTCTCGGTACTGCCCCCTGGCGGCCACCTGTGGCGATTTTAATTGGAAATTGGCCCTCTCTATTCGTAATGCTCACGGCCTCAGAACTTCACGCTGGGTGGTCACCCTACAAATCTGACTTATTTTATTTTTAAATGATTATTTACCCGTGGGGTTATACGAGTACTGCACTACTGACAAGAGGAATGCGTTATTATTTTTCTACCTCAATAAAAATATTAGTACGATCAAAGCATAAGTGCATCGCTGTTCTTTATAGATTCGCTACGCTAATTTGTTGTATTTACGTATATCTATTATATGTAATATATGCTGTGTTGCTTTACTTTTGGAATCACTTACTTTTGGATCGAATCATTTTAATAGTTTTGTCCGTTTGAATTTAAATAGTAAATAATTAATCAAATAACGTAAATAACGTATAACAAATAACGTATAACAAATAACGTATCAAATAACATGACGTGCTATAAACAATATTAATAATTAGTATAGATATGTATAAATATATTTTTTATAACACTTTTTCTGGCTTGGGAAATGCCTTTACCCTCTAACCCGACAATCAACTGGCGTGTTACCTATTTATCTTTACTTTTCGAAAACCATTCATAATTCGAAAATTATTATCTGCGTTGTATACGTACAACGCCCCTTTGCGGAGTACTCTAATGGCGGTTCGCGTCGTGACTTCTAAATTCAAAAAAGGAACACACCATTTTTGTTTGTTGCCAGATCGTTAGGCGCAACTTGTTCTTACTCTGAACATGATTGCTTGGTCCTGGGGCGGAATGAACACTGGCGATGAAACCGAAATGGTGTGTAACTATAGTTACACTATATTTCTTTGTCTTTCTCCGTTTCTCTCTCTCTCTTTCTGTCTCAGAAAAATGTTGGAGATTTTATTAAATAAAAAAAAATTCAACTGTGTATGACTACAGAATTGATCATATCATCACTATACAAGTATAATTATTGCAAAAATTCAATATAATGTTTAAATTATACTGTTAAAATTGTAATATTTACGTTTTACAGGTATTTTTATCTTACTCTAGTTTTTATGTCTAATGTCACATGTATGTACATGTTATTATCTTTTTACTCCATGCAAACATGATTGCTTGTGCCCGGGGTGAAGCGAACACGATCTTCCTACGTAGCTACGATAAAGAGTGAACTTGAGATGTTCATCTAATCGCATTTGCTCTTCCTTTATAACTCTTAGAACATTGAAATTTTAATGGACTTTTTGATATATTTAGACAGGGCTTACATATTATACATATGATATTAGTGAAAGCATATTGATAATTGGATTATTGCGTCCGACTGTCTGTGTGTGTCTTTACCATGTCTGAGTTTTTAATGATAATATAACAAGTTACTATAAATATAATTTAAGATAATACATATAACATTTCAAGTTCATCCCCCATCGGCGCAACTTAACCGTAAATTGCATAGCTGCGAGGTACTCATAATTTAATAAATAGACAATTTGCAACCCTCCGCCGCGGCAATCGAGTGACAATCATTTTGCAGCCGCTGCGAGACTAATGGGGTTGTTGCACTTTTGTTATTATTATTATATTTAAAATAAACTATTGACTGGTCCGTTATATTCTGATAAAAATGGCGTAACGGCGCGCGCGCCGAAAGTTGAGGTAGATTGTAAGGAAGTTGTTGTACAAGTATTATCCAGATCTTGTTCTATGATGTATTGTGTTGCCTTGCAAGGGTGTGATGGTTCATACCGTTGCAAGTTACACTGTGGACCCAAGTCCAAGTCGCATGTAACATATTATTCTCGTTGAACAATTTCGACGAGTTTTGTAACGCAACGGTAAAGGGACGACTGCTCGAAATGCCTTCCGCAGAACGGAAATACCAATAAAATCGGCCAACAGTTGCAAAAATCTGTGAATCACGTAACATGCCAGTTTGTTTTTTAAAATTATTTAATTAGTATTAATAAACATGAGATAAATTAAATTAAAACAAGTTTGTCATTTCCGTAATACGTTTAATCTGTTTGATAGCCTTCTGATGTAATAGCATTCGTGCTTGCTTGAATACAACGTATATTACCTATTAGGTATACATAATGTATATATAATGAACATATATATAGGTATATAACATGTTCTTGTAAACATTTCAAATTCTTTCTTTCAAGTTCTTGCAAATGTGGATTCGACGATCGTTGACATTTGCAATTATAATCAACATTATAAAAGCCATCCAGCGAGCGTTTTGGTAAACATGAAATCTCAAGGCTCCGTGTGATCTATGGTGTGTGGTGTGTGTGTACGTCGGCTTCGCATGAATTTATACGGTTTCCATGATAACGGTCTTGCGAGGCCAGTATGATAATAGTAAAATATAGTGATCATTTTTAAATAGTTTTAATATATAAAAAAAGTTGTGTGGCATCGTGGAGATATTGTTGCGAGTATTTTAATGTCTGGCGGGATCCTTGAATCATCTTTCACCACGCTGCCCCAGGGAATGGGACTTTATTCCTTAAGGTCCATCTCGATAATTTTGAGTGTATTGCCATACATCTGTCACGTATCCAGACACCAAGCCGCTACCAGAAATTCTAAAATAGAATTCAATAGAAGAATTCAATAGTGCCCGACCCGGGATTTGAACCCAGGACATCTTGACCGGCGGTCGCGCTTGCAACCAACACGACCAACGAGTACTTAAATCTGCTAACAACATCCACTTAAATATAAACGAACTATCAAGACCGATTTCTTTTAGAGATTCGTGGAAGGTTTGTTATGGTGTAATATTTGATCTAATGTTACGACGATGACATCAGGTTAGTTAGCGCTCGATTTGCGGCTAACGTCAGCCGTGGCGCGGACCAAGCACGACGTGTGATATTCGGTCGTCCTGTTCGGGTTTTTTTCTTTGGTCTTTATTTATGTACTTACTTACGGAACAGAGTAGCTATAATACATACAAATCATGTTGTAAAACTTAGTTTATTAATCATTTAAGTTTCCACTATTGCGACGGTTATACCCTATTGATATGTTGTTATTATTATTAAGTATACCATCACTCCACGTCCTTTGCAGGGAACGCACCGAGCACTGCTTGCGATTTTTCTCTGTAGTCTCAGACCTGACGCGACATTTCCATATTCAAAACATTCCATATTCAAAATCTTGAATTACGCACGCCGGTTTTGGATACATGTCAGGTGGTTAAAATATCTATTTGTTTATTAACTTTTTTATTGTACGCTAATGATCAGGCATGACAAAGGACGGTCTTAGCGCCTAGTGGTACGCCCCGTTCGTTAACTACGGGGAAAATAGGAGAAATTAAAATGAAAACGGTGCGGTACGTCACAAGAGGGAAAATAAATAATTAGATGAATAGGTGAATACATAAAAGTTATGACCGTTATGTGGTATTATTATAAAATGGCGGTGTTTTTTCAATGTTCCATTTTGTTTCGTCAGTTTAATTGTATATTGAGATTACAGATTGTGTTCATGGTCATAAAAAATAACAAAGGAGTTCAAAATATTACTAACTGTTATCCATTCTATTGTGCCATTTCCTGTTACATATGTATATTTGAATATATAATGCACGTAACTGTTATTAATTAGGTATAAAATATTTCTGTTGAAAAATGTATGCGTGTACATCGTTAGGAGTCCGAGGATTTTTTTTATTTCTGAATATTTAGCATTCGGTGCTCTCTATCTACCCCGTGATGAACTTGGTATGACGATACAGTAATAATAATTACGAGATACTCCATAATGAATTGCGTCATTATTCATACAACCACTGATAAGGTTCATTTAAATTTCTTAACCACATCAATTACGTCGCGCTGACTGCGATAAAATCTACCTTAGTCCGCCATGAATCAAACAGGCACTGCTATTGGGTGCGAAGTGCACATGATTTTTATTATTACCGTGGTATGTTAATTGGCCAACTTTCTTACACGCTTGATGCGTACAGTTTCTCCCCGTGCCGTCATAGTGCACCATTATGAATTACTCGCGCGGCGTCGCTGAAGTGAATACGTACAGAAAATATAAGAGCATAGATGTTGTTAATGAAAAGTATATTATGAAGAGGAATGTGGAGCTGCAAACAGTGCTGCTAAAAAAAGTATCTAAGAAAACATTAAACTGCGCACGATGTTACTAAAGGGAATATATAACTAAGGAGAATATTATATAGAAATGTTAACAGTGCTACATAAATCAAGACATAACAAAACTTCTACGTGTAATTTAAAGTAAACGAAAAAGGAAAATATAAGAGCTTTCAGTGTAACTAAAAGGAATATTAAAAAAATATTACAACACTATAAAACCGCTTGCCCTTAATTAAACACTACTCGTATTTTCTAATACTATTTTGTTTATATAATAACATGTCGTTCCTGCCTTGGGGTAGGGACATCTAAACTAACCAGCCAAACGTTTAGAGTAGTTCTTCCCCGGTGGTCGAACCCGGACCTCCTGTCACGCAAGTACGACGCCTACCGATCAAATAGTTACGTCCGATACAAAGTACATAGTTGATTACTTTAAACGTTATATTTCTTTTTAAAATTGTATGTATATTACATTTTAAATTGATGTATTTCAGAAATTGCCCTAATTGTTAAAATATTGTAATAACCTTTTTTAACTTAGGCCAAGGAAATTTATCCGACTTGCATGGTCCTGAGATTAGTCATAGTGGAGTAGGAGAAATGAGTGGTTTAATTTAGTCTCAACTACAGCTTATATGTCCCACTGTTGGACACGGATCGTCGCTCAGAATGAGAAGGTCTGTAACTATCGTTTGTCACGCTCTCAAAGTTGGCAGGCAAGGCAATGTAGTGAAATACAATGTGAATAATTTCTCGTTACGATGTTTATCTTCACCGTTATATGTAGTAAGCTATGTACATATATATAAATTAAAAACGCACATAATTTCGTAACGTCAGGATTGCGTGACTTAAACGTCATATTTTAGAACTTCTTTCGTTGCACTTGAGATGGTTGTTTATTTATGTGACCTCATACAATTTGCTTGAGTGAAGGAAATATTCATTCCGTTTTAATTTCACTTTATTTCCACTTAACCGTTGGAAATTTATTAAATATTTCATCGCTATTCACGCAATTGATAACACTGTACAGTTGAAATTAAACTGGGCAGAGTATTTTTTACCGATTTTTTTTTAATTTAGCAATAGCGTTAAGTATTCAGCCAAGTGAATGCTACGACGACGAACATGTACGCTGCACAGTTTCCCAAGCTCATTACCATACGAATGCCATGGTGTTTCCATGCGCTGACTTGAACTAACATTTGTTTGTTACTTACGCATCCAAGGTTTCACCGCGTCAGGGTTGCCAGGTACAATTGTGTATTTATTTATGTTAACAAACATCGTGGTCGTTGTAATACCCAGTTTTAATTATGAATGCAATTTTGCTTATAATAATCAGTCACTCCCGCTGCTCGTCAGTTTTCATTCCGAATGCTTTCTGTTACCTTTTGGACCCTTTCAGCTTTATCACTAATGTGGAATTGTTTCCGCTTACAGAAAGTAAGAAAGTAAACGATAATAAACCAGCATACATTGTTGCCTGGCTTGGTAACCCAGGGGTAATGGACCCTGACTGCGGAG
>DWFO01003918.1:0-11819 GCA_018246595.1 Mimoniades nurscia nurscia
GCTCCCATCCTTCCCGCTTTCCCGCACCATAGTAAAAAATGCAACAGTTATTTAATTTTTGCAATTAAAATGTTGCAACTTTTATGTTTTTCACAACTCTTAAGTGAGGCTTTAAAAAGAATTCTACTTATAAATAACCCCTCTGTCACACTAAAAGCATGTCTAAGAGAAGACTATGCTTTTGTTATAAAATGTTGAGTCAGCCGTAAGAAAAAAGCTATATATATATAATTATATGTTTCTATGGACTACATTTTAAGCACGACATGCTGGCTATTAATTCTCGTAAGATAGGTGATGTCATATTTAAAACTAGATAATCTTCTCTGGTGGTTTAAATTATATATTTTTCATGAAACTTAACAATAGGAAAAAAGTAACTTCACGCCTGTAATCCCCGAAGAGGTAGGCAGAGGAATGTAGGACACTCACACGTTTCACCAGTTACTTTTTTTTTAAGTCCCACGATGGAATAGGTGGTGAGCCTATTGCTATGTACCGGGCACATATCCAGACTCCGAGTCACTACTAGAAAATCTGCATTAGAAAATTTAGTAGTGCCCGACTCGGGAATCGAACCCAGGACCTCCCGTTCGGCAGTTGCACTTGAAACCAATACGACCAACGAGGCAGTCTAAATAAAAAATCATTAGTAAAGGGTCCATTTGTTGTACATATTTTTTAGCGTCAAAAGTTTATGAAATGGCGGGCATATATGAATGGACTGATGAATGTACAAGAAACAGGCAAAAAAATGCAACTTTCAGTATAGATTTACTTCAATACACCCAACTCGCGAGCGATTTAGACCACTCCAACCAGGCACGAACAAAGAGGTTAATATATACGTCACTCAATCAAACTCAAAAATACTGATCTTTATCGTTTCACTTCCATCCATTTCCGTAACATTCTCCTCAATCTTCATACATCTTTTTTCATATTTCCTTCAGATAACACTGTGTAGGAGATAAGGTGGCGCGTGGTAGTCGCGTCGCCACTTCTCCAGCATCCGTTTTAATTTCCGAACGTCTTTAATATATTTTATGCTCCAGTGTTCAGAAAAAGAAAGCAATGTTTCGGATCACTCTTCTGAAATATGACCACGATATGAGTCATTAACGAGTTCATTAAATTACATTGAAATGACAACAAGCACGTTCGTAATTACACTGTCAATCATCTTCATGATGTCAAAATTTAGCTGATGCTGTCAAATTTAGTAACTAGTGACTAGTTTATTGTAAAACGATTACAGGGTACAAATGACCTACTAACAATTAGTTTTGATACAGTTGACATCTTCAGATAAAACTTGAAACTTAACATGTGTTTCAGGGCAGATTACAATTCAACGATACATTATAAAATAAATTATTTAGGGACAGACAGATACTGATCGACCAATATATCATTTTACACTTCGACAAAGTATTATTTTAAGCTTCAAATCATACCCAGTTCATCATCATTTTATTTATTTATTTATACTTAATTATGTAACACTTTAAACTAAGGGATGCAAGGGCATCATCATTATCATCAACCTTTGGAGATCCACTGCTGGACATATGTAGGCCTCTTCTAAACAGCGCCACTCTCCCAGCTGTCTTTTTTGTGACGTCAGATCAGCTCGTAGGACGGCGATCTACGCTCTTTTTACACCAAGCATTAAAAGCATCAACTAGTGGCCATTACGCAAATGATTTAAATCCCTTTCATTGCCCGTCAGTTCTATATTCCATCCCACACGTAGAGGGACTGCAAAGGCATAATTTTCACATTCTAGGCAAGCATTCTATGTACATGTTAGTTCACGTCTCGCTTAGCATGAGATGAGATTCCGTCGCGCAACTCTGCTATACTGTAAAAAAACATTCAACAATAATGTTTGTTCCATTTTAGTTTGGATACAAATGTCTCAGCTGCCGTGACTACGTGAGCGTATAAAATCGATTGGTCAGTCAGCTTGTTTACGTCTTTTATGTATTATTTCAAGATTATTTTATTTTTATTTTCTTTCGATAACTTAAAGCTAGTACAAAGTGCGAGTATAACAAACAAATAAGGTAACATAATGACAACCATTTACAATTACAATCTGTTACCATTACAATTACACTATTAAAAACTGATACTAACCAAACCAATTAAAACGCGTGGTGCTTCTTTCAGCTCTGTCCGAGGTAGCTGTAGATGTTGCTGATGAATTCACTCGTGATTATTCCGTGCTCGGCGAAAATTACCACGAGTTACGTGAAATCAATTCGTCGATCAATGTGAAACAGGAAGCGTAACGAAAAGACGGATGACGTTGATTGACGGTTGGCAAGCAATTTGACGCTTCCAGCAAACTTTTGTGTGTTGCTACGAGTATATCAAACGTTAGTAACTCCAATTTTTATTCATTTCAAAACTACTACATAAATTTATTTAACAAATTAAAAGGTGATTTTTTTTACAAAACATCGCAAAGTTTTTTTGGATCATTTTAATTCACAGACTGCCTCATTGGTCGAGTGGTTTCAAGTGTGACCGAGAGATTATGCATTCGATTCCCGTTCGGGTTTATTGGATTTTTTTAACTTAGGATATTCTAGTTGGAATTTCTAGTAGTGGCTCGGAGTTTGAATTTGTGCCCGGATTCGTTGATCGTATTTCGTTGATCGAGAAGTCCTGGGTTCAAATTCTGGGCCGGAGCTAATGAATTATTTTACCTTATGTTTTCTAACAGTAGCTAGAAGTCAGACTATGTGACCAGTGTATATCAATACACTCACCATCTATTCCACAGTAGAACGTAAACGTAGCTGATGGAACGCGGAAGTGTACTACACTCCTCTGCCCACTTCTTCGGGGATTACAGAGTTGATAATCCGTTCACTATATCAATGCTTCGTCGAAGGAAGGATCCTCACCGCTGCCAGTAGTGCGTAAGTGCTTACGTTATTGTTTAAAGGATAAGCAGAGATGATAAGACACGATGCGTCGTCTTCGAGTCCTCAGAAGGGAGTGTGTCCAATCTCCAGTATCTCATCACGATTGTAAATATAAATTCATTATTATCCGTGATAGAATAGCGTTTGAGATTTAGTATATAAAATCTTTATATTAACACTTATGAACAGTCACGTGCGGTGATAAATTAAATTTATATATTTTTTTATTATACATTATACATATAAAGCTATGGCTAATAGAATACTAATATCGTGATCACCACATTGTTCAATAATTTTTATATATGTAGTTCCGCTGTTGAACGTGTCTTCTCGCTTAAGAGAAGTTCAGTCTGAAACTACTATTACTACTTTGACAACTAATATGAAATATACTCGCTTCCGCTGTACATATACTACTAAAATTACATCAATAATTTCGCATTTTCTCTTATGAATCTGTAATACTTACTCTCAATAAAATATGATTATATAAATGCAGGTGCGAATCCAGAATCCAAGTCACAACTTAATTTTAATAGAAGCTTGTAGTCTGAATTTATGCACGGTGTATGGCAATAGGCTCACCAACTATTCCATGATGGGACATAAACGTAACTTAAGTACTCTCCTCTGCCTACCTCTGTGGAAATTACAGGCGTGATTTTACGTTTTTAAAGCTCAGTCAAACCAAATAAAGTTGGTAACAGGCGCTAGCATGCTATAAATAGTAGATCGCAGTAGTTGTACTAATCTCAATTAAATCCGCTACACCACTCGTCCCGGTCCCAAAACTAATTAACTATGGACACGTCGCGGGCATGTACTGGAGCTAATTATGTACCCGACAGCTTAGAACACGTCGCTTTTACTTACATGGGATAGGGGATGCGAATCCTGTTTATATAAGTATAATAATATAGTAGTAATAAAAACACAATATGAAAAAAATTGCCTTAAAGCAAAAGTTTTTAAAGATACACAAATTCAGGTATATTTAATAACCATTTTGTTATAGCGACTATTGAAATAGTTAATGCTGATAAATTAACGTAACGTGTAATTAAGTATAGTTCGACAAAATTTTACGATTTTCACGTAACGCTGAAACGGAAACCGATTGGTTAACTCGTCGCACTCTATCGACAAAAACAACCGACAAAATATCGGTTCCTATTATAATATGTCCGCCAATACAAACTCTAAATGTGGTGAAGTATATCTCAGGCCTCACTCAGATGATAAGACATGATTCACGCCGAGCAGAAAAAAAATTAAAATTTATACTATATCCGAAGTCAATATATTCATAAATAAATCTTGTTGCGCGCAACGTCTGAATGTAGATCGTTGAAAGCCAAACGCAAACTCACTCGCTGATAATATTAGCGTAGATTGGAGCGGGCGTCAATAGCTGACTCCAGTCCCCCGGCCAATTAACTCTGAATGTTTTCACTAACAAGATAACATCTCTAATTATTATGCTATCCGTACACAGTACATGAAAAAAAAGCAATCAGCATTTGTATGGATTGGTTCTTCTGTTGTGGAGATGTTGTAGAGATAAGCCTAGAATAATGAGATATGTACCTATATTACTTAGTATTCGCTTATATTTTACTTAGTATTCGCTTGAGAGTATACTAACATACGCTTGAGAGATTATCAAAAGTACATACTTATCAAAAGTAAAAGTTGAAATGTGAAGCAGAATTTAGAACTAACCGTTTAGTGATTTAGGAAGGTTCTGTTAAATCTGTTTACTATCAGTTAGTATATAGTAATACTCACTGCCAGGCGCGATCCACTTGCGGAATTACCAGCTCATCAATATTAGCAGGAACATCTTTATCATTAAATTTACCATCGACCTTTTTAATCACCTCAATATTATTAATTGGGATCTTGTTAAATGTATACATAAAACCCAGCGCAAGGATTACGGGAATAACCCTACAGGGGAATCCTATGTCCAGCAAAGGACTGCTATAGACTGATGATAATGAAACGTCACTGATAAAACGTGGGAGTGTATTACACTCCTCTGATTGCCTTTTACGTTATTGTAGTTGTAATATTACGTTGTTTTTCGTTATTACAATCTTCAACTCATTAAATATATTAATTAATTAAAGTAGAACTATATTTATCTGTGTTTGCATGCATTGTATACATTATGTACTATAAGGAAATTCAAGTAATAGAAATCTAATTGTAACTGGCCCTTGGATCGAACATAAGATCTGTCGATCAGCCGTCGCACTTCCAACCAGCCAACCATCGAGACAAAAATATATTTAATTGAAGTGTACTGTAATAACGGCTTATAACCTAACGAAGTCGCGAGCGAAAGCTTGTCAATAATAATTCTTTTTGAAGCCACTTTACAAGTAATCCCGTACAGAAATAAACATATGAAAGCGAGTAAGAGCAGACGCTGCGCTGGTGCGAATAAAATAAATTCGAGTTCGTGCAATAAAACGTCCGTCTAAAGTGCATGGGGCTCCGACGGAGGCTTTACAAGGCACGAGGCGATAGTGTTGTAAATAACTAAGTTTAAAAAAGGCAGCTTTGAATTGAAAAGTGTAATAAGTGGCAGCAAAATTATAAAACATATGCATAGGAGAGGCTGAAGACCAGCGCTCCTCGGAACTAATGTTCCGGCCAGCACGGGCTGAGCCGCTTCCTTTTGTCTTTATATAATAATATGAGTAATAAAATGTATTTTATTAATAATGCAATAAGACAATAAACTTATTTATTATTATTATTTCTTTATCAGATTACAGTAAAAATTTTAGGGGGACGAAGATGTCGGCCTTGGAGGGTAGATGTATAATAAGTATACTATTTAGTATACTATTACTAATTAGTATACTATTTATATAATTCAACATCAACTGTAGTGTGACCTTGTATGTTGGAAATGTTATTCGAATATGATTTTCCTTCCAAAACCATAATTAACCAGCATCTACTATAAATCTCAATTCATCCTTATACAAACCTGAAACATACGCGTGTTTGACTTTTTAATACTTTATAAAACCGTTTTTACAACATAGTACGATGCTTTGAAGTAGCTGCCGGCATAGATATGAGAGACGTCATATTCGTTTGAACTGTTTGTATGCTTTCATTGCTCTCGTCTAAAGCCTCTTTTGAAAGCAGACCCGATGGTGACATTCAAACACGGTAGGGTAGAATACTTTTTGAAATATTCATATATCTAATCTTACGTTGGTACCAATTTGTCTTACAAATATATGCAATTATTCAAATTTCGTGGAGTTTTGATTGAATTTTGAAATTGAATTTGATTTGTTTTTTATCGTGAACACTATTCCGTTTAAAAGTAGGATTTAGGATTAATATATGTTCATAACCATGGTCGATTTTCAAAAGTAAAAGTTTCAATTTATTATTATTATAAGATGAAACATTTGCAATGTAAATTATAAATTAAGGTAATCTGTATATTATGTCGCCTTGTCATATTTTATAAATAAGAAGTAGTAAATTATACATTACTGCATGCTTCCATTCGCAGCTTAAGTTAAGTAGCCTAAGTGGTGATTATACACACATTGATTAAGTCACGTGACTAACAGCTCTACAAATCCCATTAATTCCCATGTCAAACGACTGCAAACCCCACATATCCCTGTTAACATTAGTAAGGATTTCACGATTTTGTTGTACAAATCAAACGGAATTGCGTACTTAAACTAAAGTCGCTGATCAATGCTGCTCCCAATTCTACCTAAGTATCCCCTACAATGTAACCTTTACAATATTAGTTATGCTAGGATCTTGTGAAGTCGTAAATTTCGATAACGGCGTATGGAAATTCTACATCTACTTTACTTACTTTGTATTTCAAAGTCATTTTAAACATCGATACTAGATATTCAACTCCGCCAATATGTCTGTTTATTTCCTTTACAGAATACTACTAAATTTATAGTATATTGCGGAACTTTAAATGTACCTACGTATACGAACAGTACTATTTTAATTTAACATTTTAGTTAGGTACACCATTATATTGTATTCTAAATAATTGCATAGTTTAATTTACTTATAAACATTTTTAAATGTTACTTCATTTATTGCTATTAGTGGATACTTAACATCAAAATTAAATATTGTATACTCAGCGTATTATGAATAATTAAATATTACATACTATACTTTATTTACTATTACGGAAATTTTATACAGCTGTCATAATTTATGTTTCATTTTCATTAAACGATAAATTTTTGCATTGTGCCCGTGTCGTCCCCGTCAACCCTCCCAGGGGTTATAAATGTTGATAAATTTTTAATTCTCACCACGTAAGCAACGAAATGAAGAGCTAGCGGCTAACACAAATATTGTCGGAGATAAAGTCGATTCTCGTGTTTATGAGAACGAAGATTCCTTTCCATTCGAAGCTAAATATTAAAAGACGATTTTCTATGGATTAAAGTACAGTGCCATCGAAGGGACGAGAGAAATGCGGTGAGCGAGAGATACCTTTGAATGAAAAATATACCTACAAAAAAATATTCAATGTAGGTACAGTTCGTATGAACCCGGAAACGGGGAGGGTGTCCCATTTTTCTGTATTGAGTTCCATAATACATGTCATGTACATTTTAGATAAACTATGGAGCAATATGTGACATTACTTATGACGATATATGAGAGGTCTTAAGGAATTCGTGACGTCATTAACCGATACAGTAGATATGCATTTATCATAGAACGACCACATAATTTTTGCTAAACGCGATTTCAAAGTTGGAACGTTTGCTGAACGAAATCACATTATTAGAACTACCTGATCTTTTTCCCTGCTATACTTTATCCCTTTATTTTAATCCCTTTGTCTTTGTAGGTACCTATTTTCTAGTCGAGCAGGGAGTGCTGGAATCAACTGGGTTTATTAGAATAAATTGATATGTATGCTATGTTGTATTTTTATGTTTGCTTTACTTTTGGTCCCATTATAATCATCATGATCACCACGTTTTGGCCCACTGCTGGACATCGGCCTCTCAATAGCACGCCACTGAGCTTGATCCTTAGGTATTTGTTTGCAACCACTACAACTCATTTTTCGTATATTGTCACTCCATCTAGCTAGAGCAACCAATACTATTTGTCTACTTGATACCAAACTCATATTTATTACGTAATCAACTTTTAATATTAATCTTCTTTAAAACTAAACCAGTCCCACGGACCGAATCTCAACCTTTTGTAATTGTATATTCTTGAATTTTCAACTTTACTTAGTACAAACCTCTATTTAATAAACCTTCATAATATATAGCATTCGATTGAAAAACATAATGTCTATATAACATACATAGATACACGTACAATGGTGCTAACCGACGTCATAAAAACATATTTAAGCCGAGGCCGCGTTCGGGTGAAAATGGGTTTCATCCAAATTGCTTTTCAATAACATCTCATTAGCGGTTACGACACTCAAATCCTATATCCCGATCGTCTATAGCGCTAACATTTCTATAAACTGGTATTTCAAGTAACGATATATATTAAATGGAATAAGTACAGTATCTATCTCTTTTACATATATTTCCTTTCCGTTTTATATTTATATATTAATACATGTGAATGTATTTCGTATCCCTTTTTATACATTTTGTATGCATGGAGTGTGAGATTGTGCATGTTTAAAAATATAAAGAGAAGTACATAAAGGTAAAACTTTTATTTAATGTGTATTATACATTGTGCCTGGTGTACGGCCATAGGCTCACCGTCTATTCTATTGTCGGACCTAAACGTAACTGGTGAAACGTGGGAGTGTTCTAGATTCCTCTGCTTACCTCTTCGGGGATTATATCGAAGTTACTTCAATATAATTTCAATTACGGTAGCCAAGGAGTCCTTTCGACGCTTGGGTTTCGTCTTACGGAACTGAAAAGATTTCAATAATATTGACGTAATTAAATTAATTTTCTCTGCTTTAGTTCGAAGTAAACTGGAGTGCGAGTGCATGTGTCTGGCATCCCTACGAGGGTACGTATGCGCTGATGCTGGAGAAGGTACAAAGGGCATTTTTAAGATACCTCTATAAGCGCGCGTACGGATACGACCCATACAGGTACCCTACCCGATTCTTGCTTGGTTGCCTCGGTTACGACTCTCTAGTAGTCAGGAGATTGAGAGACCAGCTACTAATTATGTGCAAAATTCTCAGAGGCATGGTGGATGCTCCTGAACTGCATGATAATCTACTGAGGATTAATGCTCCCAAGAATTATTTAAATATACGTCGCGCTAGAAAACCCAGCCTATTCGCTGTTCCACCTTGCCAAACAGTCGCTCACAAAATGTCTCCCATCCTCTTGCTCTTCTGGATAGGGCTCTGGCTCTTCTGAATGCTCTTCTGGATAGGGCACCTCATTGTGACATTTTTGTGGATGAATGGAAGACTATTTTGAAGGAATGCCTGCAATATTGTGAAGCGAAGGCGTGATGTTATTTGAATTATAATAATATGACATTTTTTAATATATTTTTTGTTTTTTTGCAATCATTTAAGTTTATTCTTGATTAATATTTTTGACTACTTGTCATTACAAGTACAAAATTCATTATACTAATTAAAAATAAATCATTATTTATTTTTAATTAGTATAATGAATTTTATTATTGTTAACTATAATTATTATGCAATTACCTGTGATTTTTTTTTGTTGTGAAATTAGATATTTTATGTGATTTTTAGATATTTATGTGATTTTTATATTTTTTATGTAAGTAATTAATATAATTAGTGTAATTGGTTAAGGCCGTACTAATTTTATAAATAAGTAAATAAAATAAATAAATAAAATAAAATAAATAAATAATTGATGTAAAGTAAAATACTATAGATATCCATATAATTGATGTAAAGTAAAATACTATAGATATAAAATTAAGCATATGTTTTCTTTATTAGTCCCAATCTAATGCTCCGGATTAATCGTCCGAGCTGAAAGATTAGTTCTCGAGATATATAGCCGACTGCCAACGAAAAAATGATAGTTTGATATGTTTGATGATCTTAGAAACATTACACTTTCCAGTGTTCCATCATTGCGATATTTTCATTCATATTTATGGCAAGTGATATTTTATCTTAAAAACGCATATAATTTTTCAAGCGATGTAAACTGGCGTAAAAATAATTAGAATACTAGGCGCACAAAGTTCAATACTGATCGCTAAGACTCTAATGTATCACTTCCACTGAAAGCATTCTCGTACATTAACGAAAATCGTACGAAATACTAACAAGAGAGACATCGGCAAACAAGTTTTGAAAGGACAATCATTGTAATTAGAATCTCGTATTACGGTCCATCTAGTGATTCACAGAAAATCGAGCCAATCGAATCGGGTCACGTGTCTGGCGGATATCACGTGGACCACATGTGTTATTTCCCACATTCGCGTGCTGATATTGATTGGGGTCTTATTTTGCAGCCGTTTCCTTATGTGAGCCCAACAAATTTTTTTTTTATAATATACACTTAAAACATGGCCAATAGGCAGGCAGACCTGTTGGTGAGAGATTACCGTCACATTTAGACATTTGCAATATCAGAGGGTTTACCATAATATTGCTGGCCATGAGGGAATATTTTAGCGCTACGCTTGATAGCCCCATTTTATAGCGCACCCTTAACACCTCCGAAGGAAGCTCATTCCACAAATTTTTGTTTTATTGATCATGTAGTCAAAAAATAATAATGAATGCTGATATTTTTATTACAAGTAATATGACGTTATTCAAAATTCGAGTTATGTTTGTAAATTATAATTGAACGGTAAATACAAATGCAAAGAAGATATTAAGAAGTGAATATAAATGTATTAAAATCACTTATTTTAGTTTTCATTATGTTTAGAACTACACTAATGTAGCTTTGTATTTACAACCAATCTTCAGCTAAATTCCGGGAAATTCATTAGTAACCGGAGGCAGGAGGGAACGTCGGTGTTGGTTTAGGGTCAGTAAATATACACGTTCGTTGTTGCAAGCTAATGCGGTACGTTAATTTAAGTGTCTCGTTTCGAAGTGGTTGCGTGTACCTGCTTCACGATGCGTGCACCCGCCACACGCATTTGCGGTCGAACCGCTTATAGCATAAGCCAGCGGTTACCGCATATGTTGTCCGTTTATACTTTTATAACAGAATGAATGAAACTATTTATTCTTTTAATTTTATTAATAGATTAAAGTTGCTTTGTCGAGTTAAGGTTGGGATAACTTTCGTTGTTAATTAGCGTCATTATAAAAAAAATGTTCTAGATCATTATTAAGAAAATGTCTTACCCTTAGACAGTACAGCTGTATTATGCACTGACTGTGTTGAAGATAAAGACCGCTTGTAATTTCGATGTTGTCACTCGACGCGTGTATAGGTAAACATATAAAATTACGCGATATATATGTAAACCTTATATATTCATATATGGGTGGGGTGGCATGAAAGGGGCACGTATTGAAAGGGACACAATCAAATTAACCGTAAATTAGAAACTATTTCGAGACAACACTATTTATGTCGCATAACAACCTTGATGCCAGTTCGATCGCAGCTAACTTGATACTTCTGTCATTTCAAACATGGCGGTTATGTGCCAGTGTTGTTATAGACATTGAATCGTTTTTTTTTTCTGTTATTATTGTTAAGCGTCTTATCCAGTGCTAAGAATTAAATATTTATATATTAATCACTTTTTAAAATAGGCTGGAAATCCAAAGACATAAGAGCACAGGGACAGAGAACTTTAATTTTATATTGCAGATTCTATGGTAATGTTTTATATTTTTGTATAATATTTATGAAAGGGACACAACAA
>DWFO01003919.1:0-11817 GCA_018246595.1 Mimoniades nurscia nurscia
TAGATTTTCTAGTAGTGGTTCGGAGTCTGGATATGTGTCCGATGCATGGCAATAGGCTCACCACCTATTCCATAGTGAGACGTATATGTAACCGGTGAAACGTTGGAAATGTTCTGGATTCCTCTGCCTACCTCTTCGGGGATTACAGGCGTGAAGTTATGTATTAAAATTATGGTAATGTTCAAAGTGCCATGTCATTACTTATATATCAAAACTTAGTGTCTAAGAATTAAAAATTTAAGTTTAGGACTTCAAGATTGACTATAAAACGTAAAAATAGTTTCGTAATTTGGATAACGGTATATTTATCAAGAAAATAAAAAAAATTACTTTGCTGATTGACATATGTATTGAAATACACAGTGTCACGCCTAATTCCTATAGGTAAAGGTATCCAGGGACTAAGAATTTACCCCGTCTCCGGTCAGGACAGTTTCCCATCTTGTCTTTTTAATGTTATTATACATGCTCGTCTATTAAAGAAAGTTGTGACTTTTAAATTTTTTTCAGGACGTTTTCTATTACACCGATTCTATTACCGAGCGTCTCTATATTTATATCTGACATTTGTTTTATACTCATCTGTCATGAATTGTTTTATTCATGATAACGTCTAAATATTTGTATATAGAACTAAGATAGTTTTATCACATCAAAATTATTTGTTTTCACGCATTCGGCATATACCCAAGTCTTGTGCCCAAGAGACTGAAGCAAAAATCTTTACTTAGAAACCTAATTTATCTTATTGGATGTTCTTGGATGTTCCAGCCGCGCAGCCCATCCATGCCTCTCGCGGCAAGTTTAAATTAGGTAAAGAAAGAATTTATTATACTCCAATCTCTTTGAGTCCTACCACAAATCACCGTGCTCCTTTGAATGTAATTGAAAATACATTACGCAACCAAATTAAAGTGGAAAGTGGTACAAGTTAGTAGAAAGGGCGGCAGGTGGCGCGCCCGCGACATCTCCCTACCCGCGGAATGTTTTGGCATAAAATATCGTTTCAATTATTTACGTGAAAGATTTATAGCACTTAGAAAAGTGCGCCGAGAAAAAAACTGCGAGAGACGTGTGCACGAAAAGTGTTTTTCTTGGGAAAACTTATAATGGGTATGAGTGTAGGGAAAGTTTTTGAATCTCTTTCCTATGGTAATTTGTTTTGGGCGCGCTTACAAAGATATTAGTGAGCTAGTAAGTTTCTTACTGCATACGAAATCGATAACGTACGAAACGATAAATTAAATATAATCAAATAACTTAAATAAAACTTGATTATCAACATGACAAGACGACAGTGACTTCAATAAAATAACTTCTTTTTTAGAGACAAGATTTAATCTGTAATAAATTAATACATACTTATTTATGTGATAAAACAAACTAATAAATATTTAACAATAAATAATATAATAAACTCTGATGGAAATTTTTATGTACAAGAAATCCTGTTTCACCTCCTAAAGCCGGTGGTAATCGCTCACTTTAAGCAATTCTCATGGCTATAAATTGTTAAATAAAATTGAAATAAAATATTATATAACTACATAACAAGCGAAGTTACTTGAATACAGGTAAAAGCTATTCATGGAGCTGGTGTTGGTTGTGAAAAAATGTAATTGCACGCTTGTAATCCCAGAAGAGGTTGGCAGAGGAGTGTAATACACTCACACGTTTCACTAGTTACGTTTACGTCTCACTATGGAATAGGTGGTGAAACTATTGCCGTACAACGGACGCATATCCAAACTCTGGCCCACCACTTGAAAATTTAAGTACGAATAATCCAATATTACTCGATCCAGTATTGAAAACAGGACCTTTCGATGACCAACGAGGCAGCCAAATGTATGTAGATATCGTCTCTATAATCTAGCCACAGTAATAAAAAAAATTACATAACATCTTCCGCTATAATTTTTATATCGAGCCTTTTCATAGCAAAATTTCAAACTTCACAGTTATTAAGTCTATAAAGTTATAGAATGGTTTCGGGCGAAATAAAAACGCCAATATATTTTAGAAACAAATAATGAACTAAATCATTTATCCACCCATTGATCTTACTCTAACAATATTACCTATACATATTACATTACAAAACAAACGTAGCAGTCATAATAAACAGACATTGTAATTTGTATTAATACGAGCCTTAGTTGCTAACAACACACTACTGCATAGCTAGACAAGCGCCTCCCGTGAGGTATTTTTGCCCTAAAACCCAACTGTAGGCATGCGGGTCGGCGATCGCAGAACATGGCTACTCGTACCGCCTACGCGAATATTAGCCGCTGTGTGAATATTCCCTAAGTTCGTGACGATTTTAAATCTTCAGACACGAGAAACATTTCAGTCTTAATGTTGTCGAGCATCATAAGGCGGCGTGCACGCGTAGTTTGTTCAGCGTTAAATCGCAGCAACAACGGCGTGAACTCACAAACAATGATAACACGCGTGTCGCCGGCGAAGTGTTTTCCGTGCATGTTTATTTTTCATTTACAGCGCCGCTACTGGTAAACATAGGCACCTTGTTACGTATCGCTATAGAAATTAAGACGCATTATATAATAGAATCTTACATTTTAGCACATTTCTTTGTTTTCAATTTTTTTTAATACAACGTTACTGCTGTTAATTTAGAAGCTACAATTTTTTTTTGTGATCATAGTACCTACCCAAAATACCTAATCTCTATCTCAGCATATGGTAAATTGGCCCATAACCTACACATACATGAGTACTTTATGACATGAAATGACATTTTAATGTCAAAATTATGTCCTTGCGTAGTGGTTCTTTATACGTACCTGTGTTTTAATGCGAATCAAAAGTTTTCGAGAATACTAAATTTTTCGACAATACCCTACTTAAATTCGAAACAAAATTTAAATACAAGAGGAGGCGTGTAAAAATATGTTTATTTGGTTGTCATTAAATTATATTGTTACTTATCCAGCACAATGCAGAATGTAGCACAAATTTATGTATCTTCCTTATTCTTTACATAGAGTCACATATCCATATTGAAAATATTTTTTTTGTAAATATTTCTTCTTTTTTTTTCTTGTTCTTTTTGTTATGTGTTCTGAGTTTAATGTGCAATAAAGTATGTACCTATATGGTATTGTAAATCTAAGTGTCTTAAGTTAATACTGCATCTGAAATTATTTCTATTAAACGATTTTTTTATAATATAAAACATGTGTGTTAATATAAGAAAGAAGTAAAAGTTACATAGTTATAATTACAAATGATTAACTAAATTCTTATCGACAAATTCTATTCCAACACGAAATAAGGGCGCACCTCGCTTGCTTTATGTGCGCGTGATAATCTTCAGTAAAAATTAATTGAATCTCGGAAGCGGGTGCAGATGGTTCGCTGTATTGTTGGTCCTTAACGGGTCCTTTATATCGCCCAAATACTTCCCTTTAAGGTTTCCTGTTGGTCTACTTCAGTAGAACTTTAAGTTTACTTTACATACTATTATTTTTATTACGGTACGTAATTTCATGAAATCATAGGTGTTATGAACACAATACACGATTATTAAGTAAGGATTTCCAAGCTGTTAATATTTATCCTTAGTTACATAGGTACATAATGTTTGATCAAGAATACATACCTATATTATATTATTATTTAAAAAAGTATCACAGCTAATCGTCATCTATAAGTATTACATTTTTTACTAACTTATCAAAATAATACAATGTGACAAGTGCTTGTGGGATTAATTACGCATTTTGAATTTTCTTCAAATCGCTATATTTAAACTTACGATATGTCCGTCCCAGCGTAAACCAACCTTTGTCCATTACGAGTTGACCGTTCAGTGTTATAATATACAACCACATAAAAATAATTAATACATTGGATTTTAATAACGTAACTGTTTAAACGCACAAATCGTCCCATCCTTATGTACAGTTACGATTAACATCAGAGACGCGTTTAACAGCGCCTACACCTTACAAAAAAAAGAGCGCTAACAGAAAAAAAAACGGCGGGAAATTCTGCCGCTTTAATAATTTGTTAATGATAAATAAACTCATAAATCGAGGAACGCGAGCGTGAATTTGTTTACAACAGATCCACATTTAAGATATCGCCACCGCTTTGTCGCTAATCTCCAAACAACTTTGAAGCGAAAATTTTAAATCCACGAACGCTGCCCGGTTTTTAATGAAGAAAAACTTATCGTGGAACGTTTTCAGCGCTTTCAGCTGCTTTTGTATTGTAGTTTTGCAGTTTTTAACTAGAAACAATACTTGTAAGTCTGACGACAACTTCGGAAAATTTTTAATGTAATATACAAAACTGCTTATACCTTAATGTTGGGTTAATAATCAAATTTGGTTAATAATGATGAAAAATAAACTGTGTCTCCAATATTGCTAAAATAGTCTGAAACTAATATCAGAATCAAGATAAAGCATATGTGCTGAGTTCGTGGTTGCAAGCTTAGACCAGCCTCTATTCGACTTCCGGTATTCCGAAACTCATCCACATTTCAAATTAGGGATTCCTGAAAGACGAATTACAGAAGCTTAGTATCCTCAGCGCCCTTTAAAGGCATTATGCTGGGGCACGTAGCCGAATGTTTTCACGTCACCCCCCTCATCTTGGGAGCAACCCCAAATATAATATATCTGGCAAACTTTACATATATTTGTACCGTAAATCCTCGTAATGTATCGCTCTATTTTTGTTTGTTGACTCCAAATTTAAATGGAGAACGTAGGTATTTAATGAATGTTAAATTCAACTTGAACTCGCGTTTCGCAATTGGTATAATGTCGCTTGGAATTAGTGGTGCGTATCCTAGAATATAACCAAAAAGAATATACCTACATACATACACAATCCTATTTATAGTTGACGGTGAATAAAAAGTAACATAAGAATTATAATTAAAATAACACTAAAATGTAAGCAATTTATTACAAATACGTTAAGGTATCGGTCTCTAAGCACAGTTTTCGAGGACTTTCATAACGTTTAAACATAAAATAATTTTATTTAAGAATACATTCCGGATGTATACGTGGCAATTTTTCATTATTATAACAAAACAGGCATGTAATAATTTCTAATTATAATAACAGTCTGTTCTGTGTTAAGTTGGAAGAAAAATTGAGACATAACGGGGACATAAGACGGATAGCGTACGACCGGGCAGCGCGAAAACGGCCAGGCATTATCCATATTTGACTCGGCGTATAAATTGATATTTATAAGTCTAAGGGACAAGGATGCGTAGCACGTTTAAAGGGATTCCCTTTATTGGTGTATCGGCCGAAGGGCGGACCTGGTTCCTGTCTCGCTCCACGTTACTATGATATATACGAACTACGTCTGACTTGAAAACGTCGAAGGTATATTTATTGAGCGACGTACTGAGGAATTATCGGCGCGGTCGGATGTGGGGAAGCCATTATTATCCCTTTTATTGGTATAATATTTAATTTTGGGCCTTCAGCTAGTCCGCAATAGTGGTAGTTAAATATAAATCGCGAAATTATTTACTGACGACGGATTATCGGGACTTGATACGATTATAGGTATATTGCGGAAAGCTAAAAGCAAAAAGAATTTTCTACGTCAGCATCATTGATATTTGTGTTGAAAATTAATATTGCTTTATTTCAGATTCACATTAATGAATATGTATATGTCACGTCAAAAAAAAAAACTCTAAGGAGTGTGAAGTCCGCCAACTCGCACTTGGCCAGCGTGGCAGACTATGGCCTTAGCCCTCTCATTGTGAGAGGAGACCCATGTTCCAACAGTGAAACGATAAAAGGGTCGGTATAGAGACAGAGAGGGAGAGAGAGATATGTCACGAATACATGATTTTTTTAAACATTGAAACGTGTGAAGGCATATGTAAAATGCACCGTACCACTTACGATTCATTTGTGAAGTAACTTTTAATGTTACAAGCATTTAATTGATGTTCTCGTACAAATTCCGCAGAACTAGCGTACGTTAATAATTTATTGTGATCGGCTGCAAGTTTCAGGACGGGTCAGAGGTGTTCAGCGTTCCGCCGGGGCGGGCGGGCCGCAATTATCGGGAACGGAGATATAAAATCACTGAAAGGAATACATATGTCGTATAATTAATATATAGGATTACCGTTAACATTTTTCGATTTATGAAACATGAAAAACTGAAAAACTGGTAACATTTAGCGGTTAGATTGGAACCCATTTTACGTTCCAGAGCTGGGCAAATAAGTCTTCACCGCGAGAGCGGTAATCGCGAAGAACACGCAACAATGCTGCTTACTGGAGGAAAACCATTCTTTTTACAGACTGGGAGTGATGTGCAACTATAATATGACTATGAGCCTTGCAGAAATAAACTAACATTTGTCAATATACAAACGTTTAACATGTTTAATTTCAATAGTAATTAGCATGTCAAGTCTTATAAGGATAGAAATATTTGGCATTAGATACTTTCTATCTATCCCATAAATAGCTTGGCGTGATGATACAATAATAATAGCAATTGTAATATTGAAAATCAACATGTCTCTTCTATTCGGATCTAGCGTCAACGGCAGGCCAGCGTCAGCCGCACACAGTAGATAAAGTAAAGGCCCCAAGCGTCACCCTGATTTACGCGCCAGCCCTTATCCAAGATTACGATGACCGCGATCCAGTTGCTTAGTTTAATTGTCGTATACACGCTATATACATAGCTGTCTCTACAGTATACATTAATTGCTGTGAGCTTTAAGTTTAATGCAAGAATTATTGCTGCGATATTTCATTTCAAACTATTCACATGTGTGTACAATTCTGACTATTGTAAAATATTTGTTTCAGTATAATTATTTCTATTCTAACTCGTTTATATATTCACTTTTTATAGGTAACCTAAAACTAGGTAACAAAGGGCGGACTTAATGGCTAATGGGATTCTTTACCAGTCAACCCAAGCTGATTGTGAAAATATGTGGCAGGCACAACAAATTATCATTTTAATTATACATGATTATGCATTTTAATTTATGCACAAATTAAAATGATAAAGCCATGGAATAGTTTTGTTATTAAACTTATTTAATTTTTGTGTAAACAGCAAATTCACAAACAGATAATATATGAACGTTAGACCGGATCTAACCAAAATTAGTGAGCGTACGTTAACGTATCATGAAAACGTCACAAAGATGTGCCATAAACAACTCTTGTGTCTAACCACGTGATTTATTTATGGGCGCATCGTTTGATCGCGTATTCCTATGATTTAACCGGCCAATGGCTTAAATCATTGAGTGTTGGTGTTGAAAACAATGCAATTTGAAACTTCTATGTTTGCACATATTTATTATACGAAATATGTATATGTAAACGTAATATACATTACATGCGTGTTATGGCATGAGTAAATCTTGTCACACCTATTTCGCAAGTGCAGCCAATGACTAAGGTTTTCTACTGGCTTTCTACAGCCTCGGTAAACTTTTTTATCAGAATTGACACACAATTGTATGATTATACCTAAGTATAATTTTCAAAGACGTACAGCAAAGGAAACATAAAAACGTATTCCAAATATAATGAACATAAATTCAAAAGCTGACTATTAACAGATTTAAGATTCATTTTCCACTACTAGATATTCTAATTAGGTATCATTTTTCCTTTAGATTAATCTTGAAAATGTATCATAATCTAATATGTCTACTCATTCAGGGAAATACGGGTGTGATGTTATGTTAGGTACTTTAATTTAGCTACTTGGTATGAGAGTTAGAGATTGACACGAATAAATAGGGAGTCACAACTTGAACCATGGATATTACAAAATATTTATCACTAATTCCGAGTAAAATCCATTACCATTACCGTTTCGATACCTCCTGGAAACTTAGCTCAGCATTTTCATAGGTTCGTACAAGTACGTGGAAAATAAGAGTAATGTGTTTGAATTTGATTATAAAGATCCGGGTGGATTTATGGGCGGTTCGTTTGAAAGGGTGTGTATTTATTAAAATGCTAATTTTCTCCGCCGCCTCTGGATCCGCGCTATCGGGGGGCCGCACGCTTTGTGTACTGCTCGCAGATTTATTTCGTGCGCTTGTCACTTACTAGCCGTTCTCGGTGCGTACTCGGATAGCTCTCGTTCTCGCATACGAGACACGGGTAACTCTCATTTTCGTATAAGTACTCGGGTAACTCTCTTTTTCGTATAAGTACTCGGGTAACTCAACTCTCATTTTCGTATAAGTATTCGGGTAACTCTCATTTTCGTATAAGTACTCGGGTAAGTCTCATCTCATTCGGGTAAGGCTCACTTCAATATGTAGCCGAGTAAGTATATTGTACTAGTAATATTTTTTAAATAGTTATAGAGTACAGATTTTCATGACGAGTACCTATTCTATGCGGTTTACTAAAGTTAACAAAATTAAACAAAACAAAATGGTAATAGTCTCACCACCTATTCAATAGTGTGATGTAAACATAACTGGTGAAACGTGGGAGTGTACTACACTTCTGTACCTACCTCTACAGGGATTAAAGGATTTACAGAAAGTGATGTTACGTTTTACGTAAAATAAAAAATGAAAATATAGTAGTATTATCTTATTTTTTTTAAATATCATTGATTTTTAACGTTTTCAAATATGTATATGAAATGTTTAAAATTATTTTGAGTACTGAAAATTAAACGTTTGAGTTTTATTTAATTATTGAGCATATTTTTTTTCAAATAAACATAGTAAGAGCTTTGATATATAGCTCAAAGAATTAGGCGTGCTACAGACGGGGATATCAGAACGCAAATTCAATCATGGTAGATTAGAGAGCCCTTAATATTTTAATGCTTGACCAGCGGCCGCTAACGGGGAATCGAACCCCTGAACAAAATATATGTTATGTAGCCGTATATCTCATCTCGGCTAATTGGGGTCGCTTAATATGGCTTACCGACGTAAGTACGTAATTTATTTCCTTTTCCTGCAAGAGTAGCTTTCTCGTGTATGTGAACGTTGCGCAACGTTTGTTCCTACTGTGACAAACGTAATATACTTAAAAAAAACCTGTTAAGCGGAATAACAGTACACACGAAATAATCATAATTATTTCCAATTCGCATACTTATCCGTTCAATGTATATACCTACTTACATAATCTTCGTTAGTATTACCCATTAGTATTGACTTGTTATCTAGGTTAGATGTTTCTTATATAATATATGCATGTAAGAACATAATTAGCTTATAATATTCACGTGGCAATATGGTTTTTTCCCTATAAATCTTTTATTTTCTCGGTTGAGGTACAAATACTTGTTTGTGTTGCAAAGCACCTGTGTATACTTTATCGTGTATCGCTCAGATGCCCGTGGGAGACACACTACTGATATATGAATAGCCACCATTTAAAAATATTTTAGTAGGTACCTACAAGCAAATCAGACAGAAAATTTATTCTATTCAAGTTCGGATATCACAGTTCGTGGTAATGAACTGTGATACCCCAACTTGATAATGAACAGTAGTTATACTGTTCTCGCTTGAAATACATAATAACAAAAAATTAAGTTAGTTTTTTGTACATAAAAACGATCTTGTAATTTGTCTTATTGCAAGCGTATTGTAATATCTATTTATATTGCTGTGTGAATAATTAAAACGAACGCCTGCTGAGCTGTCCTGGCGTCACACAAAGCTATCGTATTCAAATAAGCGACCGTACAAAATCGGAGCAAGCGATCTCTACGCCTTTACGCTGACGTTAACAACACAATTAAAAAGTCGATCATTGGTTCATGCGTACCCAATACATTTACTTACTGACAATTAGAACTCTATTCCATTGTAATAAGAGTTTAATTAATGTTTCATAGATGTGGTTCTTGGACAAGAGGCCTGATGTGTCCCCGAGGCAACGCACGCGAACAGCCAAGCGTCTCAATAAGGATGCAAAACAAAAACGAAACTTAAACTTCGTTTAACATGCAAATTTGAGAGTCGCCACGACAGAATGAGCGTCGATACTTAATTACTCGCTTAATCGTTCAATCTCCGTTTTGAGGTGGGTGTACGTTCGTGAAATTTACTTAACACGGTAAGTTTGATTGGTAACAATATTTTAAATATTGTATTGCATATTATATTAAGCGTTCATTTTTATTACGTATGAGCCGGCTCCACTCACGTCTTCATTTTGACTTTATGCCTGTATTTAATATATAGGTACATTTTTCGTGTTTCTTTATCAACTGTCGTTGCATATTTTGTATTGTGTGTTCTAGAAAAAAGACGTCAGGCCAGTAACAATGGAATTTATCTGTACTACTCTAATACTAGATATTCTTTATTTACTCAGTGAAGGATCAATATTACGACAATAACGCGACAATATTTTAATGGTTTGTTATAACGAGGAAGAAAAATATTGCGTAATAATCTGCACACTTAAAAATTTCCTATGATGATCTCTAACTGTTTGAAATCCGTCAACCCGCATTCAACCAATATGGACGTTTACTGCATTATCAATTCTAGTGCTTAGAAGATCCATTGTAGCGGTTAAAGGTTACATATGTATGTTGAATATGGAAACTAATCGAACATGAAGAATATTAATAGGTATGTAGTTTTATATGTGGCATTAATTCATCTGGAACATCGCGGAACATGTAAAGACATGTAAATGACTAATTCACTGTCATAAATCTAACAATTTATAGACATAGCTATGGCATCTATCACAAATATTTTAACTAATAGGTACATCGATTGTACGAACCATAGCTAGTTCATACGTCCACACATCGAAGCTGGGAATATCGCGTGCGGAACGCTTATCGGATCGGTACGCACATGCGACCACGTTACCGACGAGCAGACAAGGAAACAAGATTTTGTTTATGTAATATTTTTACGGGGATTTTTTTTTGAAAATCATACATGTAAACTGTTCAAAGTGTACGTGTTTATTTGTAGATGGGTGGTAGTGGTATGAGATCAGCGAAGGACCTGGTGCCGTGGCACTGCTTGTAAGAGGCCTGTGACCAACAGTGAAACAATAATATCTGATGTAATGATAATGTAAAACCTACCTCGGCATTCCTGTTTAAAACATGAGACAGTTGAATTATTACTTAGTTTATGTATTTCCATTGTTTACACACCAACAGTATTACACCCAATCTTACAGCTAACTTATTTCATAGTACATATGTGTATGTGTGTAGTAGATAAGTATGCCAATTACAGGTACATTAATTTAACTCCGGTATGGCATGTTAATAAAACATTGGAATATTGAGAAATAGTGTATAATAGTAAATTATTCATAAGATAATGAGAGAAAGCCTATTTACATTTGGAATCTAAACACATCTCACCTGACGTCACGCATCCAAACCTTCACGATTGTTTATTTGTCTTCACCTGCCATCAACAAATACATTGGACACTTTAAAAAAAAAGTCGCTAAGGAAAAGATAATCCGATACACAATCTGATATTTCCAGGAATTCTCATTCAAAATGTGTAATGCAGTTGACATGATTTATGTCCGCGCACTGTAATCAGAATGGCGAGTGAGCGCACGAAAATACAATTTTAGTTTGAGTTGAAAAATAGCATTTTAACGGTAAATATCTTTGTCTACCTGTAGACTTGATTTGAATAATATCAAAACGGTATACTCTATCTATGTGCTTAGTTTGACTAAACTATGACTATAATTAGAAAAAAACGTAACTTCACGCCTGTGATTCCCGAAGAGGTAGGCAGACGAATGCAGAACACTCCCACTTTTCACCGGTTACGTTTAC